>JAJEJO010049589.1:246536-333466 GCA_020662805.1 Glaucomys volans
GAAAATATAACTAACCAATACATAGTTGAAAATTTATTCATCCAATTAAAAGTGTTTATTAAGCAACTGCTACCTTTCAGGCACAGACTATGTGCCAAAGATACAAAGATGAGGAAGATATGATTGGACAGTAGTGAGAAGCAATCTTTTATAACCTGCTGGCACATTGCTACACCACAGCCCAGAATAGAATAACTGCAACTTATGAGAAAACAGTAAAATAGGTTTGTCATCCTCTAATTACAATTCACTCAAAACTTTTTTCCAGTAGCTTCTAAAGGGTGAAACTTAAGACGAGTCATGTTTTTACTGATGATATTGTTTCATTGTTGTCATTGTCTTTCCCATAAAACTCTAAAACCCCAGCAAATTGAGCCCCTCCTTCTGATTCCTGTTAATAAGCCTGTTTCACTGACATTTACCATACTACCACTCTTCACGAAAGAGGAAGGGGGATGGAGACTTCACAAAAATCAATGAAGAAGAACTGGAAACAGTAAAGTCTTGAGGCAGCAACTAAGAACAATGTCAAAGTACAGAGGATGATGGTGGTCAGGCTGATGGAGAAGATAGGACTTTATGGAGTGACTCATTTGGAGACCATGCTATTTATGCTGTTGCTCTCAATGAAACTGGCCCATTTGGTGTCAGTGATGTTATTTTATGTAAGATGGAATTTGTTGCCAGAGAAATACATGTTTTCTTCATATGTTTAGAAGTACAACTTCTCCTAAAACTTAAATGAATGCATAACATGTAAACCATATGTACCAGTTTTTAATGTAATATCTTAGAATGTTTTTGCATCAATGAACAGGTTGTTATCACTTCTTTTCTGCAGAGAGAATTACAGATATGCAAATCCAGGAGAAAAAAATAAGCAAATCTCTCATAAAAAAAAAAAAAAAAAAAAAACAGTAAATGAAATTGGAACTTACTCTCTATTGAGGACGGACACTAAATGCATAGCTGATGCTCATTAAACCTTATTCAAGTTTTTAACAAATAATTCCAAACTATACTTCTGAGGCAAAAAAACAAAGCTATATTTTTTCTCAGGTAAACTGGTATTGTGATAAGTAAAGCAGGAGCTACACCATCTTGTACCTTATAGTGTCCCCCCACACACCCCCCACCCTGCCTTCTTAGCCTCTTACCCACAGGTCCAACAATTCCAGGAATGTAGTTTAACTTACACAAACACCCCAGGGTCTAGTAAAGCTAGCACAGCACTTTAGCTTCTGTAACTTGGCATGCTTACATTGGCTAAAGGTCAATATACGTCCTGGTCTGTACGTTGAATGGCCTGTTCTGTGGGTTCTTTTTGCTTTAAAAACTCCTTCCCTTGCCCCACGGGTGGCACCATCCTCTGCACAGTAGCACTGTGGATGGTGGCCCCGGCCAGAATAAAGGCTTCTTTGGTTTTAGCGCAAAGGGCGTATGAGATTTCTTCCTTGGTGCTGGGTACAACGGCATTTAGTTTGAATCCATATCATCTATTGATTCTTGATTTAATTTCTTGTACTTTAAGGGTCTTGTTAAGGAAGTCAGATCCTATGCTGATATGGTGAAGATTTGGGACTACTTTTTCTTCTAGTTGTTGCAGGATCTCTGTTTTAGAGCCTAAGTCCTTGATCCACTTTGAGTTGAGTTTCTTGCAGGGTGAGAGATAAAGGTTTAATTTAATTGTGTTACATGTGGCTTTCCATTTTTCCCAGCACTATTAATGAATAGGCCATCTTTTCTACAGTGAATGTTTCTGGCACCTTCATATAGTATAATTGTATTTATGTGGATTTGTCTCTGTGTCTTCTGTTCTGTACCACAGGTCTACATGTCCATTTTGGTGCCAATACAATGCTGTTTTTACTACTATATCTCTATAATATAGTTTGAGATCTGGTATTGTGATGCCTCCTGCTTCACTTTACTTGGTAAGGATTTCTTTGGCTCTTCTGGGTCTCTTATTTTTCCAGATGAATTTCATGATTCATTCTTCTAGTTCTATGAAGAATGTCATTGGGATTTTAATAGGAATTGCATTAAATTTATAATACACTTTTGGTAGTATAGCCATTTTGACAATATTAATTCTCCTATCCAGGAGCATGGGAGGCCTTTCCATCTTCTAAGATCTGCTTCCATTTCTTTGTTTTGTATTCTGTAGTTTTCATTGTAGAGGTCTTTTGCCTCTTTTAGTAGATTGATTTCCAACACTCATACATTGCGGGTAGGAATGCAAAATGGTGCAACCATTATGGCAAGCAATATGGAGATTCGTTAAAAAATTTGAAATGGATACACCATTTGACCCAGTTATGCCACTCCTTGGTTAAAAAAAGCATTCTGCAGTGATGAAGCCACATCAATGTTTATAACAGCTCACCTCACAATATCTAAACTATGGAACCAAACTAGGTGATCTACAAATGAATGGATGGAGAAAATGTGATATATATATATGTATGTGTGTGTGTGTGTGTGTGTGTGTGTGTGTATACAAGATTACCCTTCTCATAGGTAAATACAAGTGTGTATACACACACACACACATATATATATAAATGATTGAATATTACTCAGCTTTAAAGAAGAATGAAATTGTGGCATTTGCTGGTTATTGGATGCAGTTGGAGAATATCATGTTAAGTGAAATAAGCCCTACCCAAAAACCAAGGGCAGAATGTTTTCTCTGCTATGTGGATACTAATACACAATAAGTGAGGGGTAGAGGGCAGTGAAGGGATGGGTATCGGTATGAGGGTAGGAAAGATAGTAGACAGTATTACCTCACATACATATGTGACTGCATAGCCCATGTGATCTTACAATATGTACAATCAGAAAAATGAGAAATCATACTCCATTTATGTATGATTTATCAAAATGTACAGAGGCATTGTCCTGTCATATACAACTAATTACAAAAAAATTTTTAAAATTTTAAAAAGTTGGTATTTAAAATTTTATATGAATATATCTAATTCAAACCTAAACATTCCAAGTGTATCTTCAAATTTCAATGATTGTTGAAAGTAAGTTGGAAACACTTTCAGGTGTGTTATAGTCCCTGCATGTTATATCATCATTCCACTTTTCTGTCATCTCAAATGAGAAGGTAAGCATAATGGGATTAAAAAATACCGTGAATGTATAAAAAAATCACACTTTAGCTATTTCAACTAGTCTTCCTATTTTGGGTTTTAGATTTGTTACTTTTTTAAATGGATAGTAGAATAAATTTGCTAATAAAGAAAAGAAGATTATAACATTACTGGAATTCATTTATGGGGAAAACTATATTATAGAATGATGAACAATAACAGATATGAGAGAAGAGAAGGGGTTTCATTCTCCTCCATCCTGGATGAAGTAAAAGACCATTAATCATTTAATGGGCTTGTTTCTCTGCAACTGAGATGTATGTATTCTGTTTCTATAAATCTTCAGAAACTACAGGAAATGACACAGAAAAAAGCATTGTTTTTAGTCATTTTCTCTCCCATTTTCTTTCTTGAGTTATTATTTATGAAGTATTATTTTCCAATATATCTCTTAATTGCATAAAGCACTGAAATAAACTTAGAAATTATTTCACAGGTAGTTTTACCAATACTATTTAAAAAATATTTTATATGTATTTTTATACATTCAGTATCTAATTGAGAATAAAATTCCCAGCAGTATATCCTGAGATTGGAAAGGTGAGAAGATGAAAATTAAATTCATAGGAAAGTCATAAGTAAATAAAAATCCTGACTAGGACATTATAATAATACCAGTTTATAATAATAAAGATGATATTATCACCTATTTATTATGAACCAGTGCTGTGGAATAAAGAATAATATAGGCAGTTTAATGGAATGAAAGAGTGAATTACCCTTCTCATGTGTAAATACAAGTATTCATATTAAATAAATATTAGTTGAACACCATTATTTTGTCTAAAAGTTTTTAGCATTATCTAAAAGCTTATATTTGAAAACAGATTGAATTGAAAAAAACAAACAGAAATACAGGAAGACAAAAACTATATTATTTGTGGAATATAAAACACTGAATAAGAAAACATTAACCCTTATTTAAGGAGGTTAGTGTGTGAGAGAGAAAAACAGTGAAAGAATGAGAGAGAAGTGTACATATGTGGACATAAGCAGTGAGAACACATTATTTCAGAATTAACATAATTTTGGGTACTTTTTCATTTTCTTTATATTCAGGAGCTAAATGAATATGGAATACAAATTGTAAACTGTCTGATTTAAAAGATGCAATAAAACAGAGATAAGAGCAGAAAAAGAAAAAGAAAAAAAAAAAGGCAGAGAAAATCATGAAAACAAAAGCTGATTTTTAAGAACTACAAGGAGATTCAACTCCACTTACCGAAGTTGACCAAAACCGAGCGGGACGCTGGATAACGGCCCAGCAGCCTGTGGAGGGGCGGGTCTCTGCGCGAGCAGGTTCCATTAGGCCAAGTCCATTGGCAGTGGCGGTTATAGGGCTGGGGCCAGTTGCACATGAAACAACCGTGGCTGTCCTTGAGACCCTAAAGCCTCCCTCTGCCAGAGTGTGAGGCTGAGGAGGAGTGATTGGACATGCCCCCCTTTCTCCCTGCCTCCCCTGCCCGCCGCTGTCTGGCGGTGGCGCCCAGCTGTACAGCCATGGGTTGGAGTTGGCTTGCCAAAAGCACAAAGAGAGTGAGGAGCTCTGTGGCATGCAGATGGAATCTTGCAGAAGCTGAGCACAACCTTGGTATCTTAGCACTGCCGAACTCGGAGTCATTAGATCAGGAACATGTCAGAGGACAAAGTCAGTGTCAGAACCGAGGCAAGGAGAAGAATGGTGACAGAAAGAAGAGGCTTTAGTACAAAGAGAGGATGTGTCTGTGGAACATAGATACCACTTGCAAGGATGCTTTAAAGAGTTTTATTAAGATAAAAGAAACAAAAGATGAAGCTAAATCAAAATTATTTATGCAGAAATAAGAACAAAAAGCAGACATTTTGGTGTGTTGAGTTGATGGGATGATAAGAGATTTTTGTCTGACCATCACCTTGTATGTGAAATACTGCTAAATATTTTATGGTGTTTTCACCTAGAAGCTGAGCAGAAATCGTTTTTGCTTCTGTCTCTTAATTATCCTGAATGAAGAGGGCAGCTTATTCAGTGTATTTTTGTAGTTAACTTCCATTCTTTCTTCAAACTTAAAATGCTTTTAAAATTTATAATTTTTACCATTCAAATTTCAAAAGTGTGTGTCTATTTCTGAATATGTTTTCAATTATGTTGGCTGGAATGGTGTGAGCTTTGGAAATATGCCAATAAATTATTTTACTCACATAGGAAAATAATATCATTCCTTTCCCTGTCAAAGGTCAAAAAATGACCTCCCAAATATGACCATGTCCTAAGCCCCCATATTGGAGAATAGTTTACCTTATAACTTATTTTAATCAGGGAATTCCACAACACAGAACCAATAATTATGTCCACATGTGTAGTTGTGTATGTGTTTGTATAGAATTTTCACATGACCACATGAGGGCCAAGTCTCAGGATTTGCAGGTGGCAAGTTGAACAACGGCAGAGTCAATGGTATACTTTCAGTCCAGAACTGACAGGCCCAGGACCCAGAAAAGCTGTTGTTTTGTATTCAGCATGAAGCCAGTGAGTCACAGGAAATTCTCATTTATCTTCTCCATTCAGAATAGGCTTTCTCTTGATTATATAAGACTCACCCACATCATGGAGGACACATTGAATTATAACATGGAGATGCAATTAGAAACATCTAGACAATGGAAAACTCTTTAAATGGGTAAATGGGTGTTTTTAACAAATTCTTTTTAAGGTGTGTAAAGAGAAAGACATGGAGAAATGAGGTCTAGAATAGCCAAAGCAATTATAGAGAAAAATGAAGCAAGACACATCACAATACCAGACCTTTAATTATACTACAGGGCTATGGTAACAAATAAAGCATGGTATTGGCACCAAAACAGGCATGAAGACCAAGGGAATGGAATACAAAACACAGTGACAAACCCACATGAACACAGTTATCTCATGCTAGACCAAAGAGCCATAAACATACACTGGAGAAAAGACAGCGTCTTCAATAAATGGTGCTGGAAATGCATATGTTGCAGAACAAAATTTAACCCCTATCTCTCACCCTGCACAAAAAACAAAGTGAATCAAAGACCTAGGTATTAGAATTAAATGAAAATGGAAGAAATTAATAAACATCTCTCTATAAAGACATTTAATATAAATGCTCTCAACTCACCAACTAAAAGACAGAGACAGGCAGAATGAGTTAAGAAATAAAACCCAACTATATGTTGGGCAAAGAGACTACCCTTAGAGGAGAAGACAAACACAGTTTAAAAATGAAAGGAAGGATATTGTTATACCATTCAAATGGAACCCCCAAAAGCAGGAATAACTGCTCTCATATTTGACAAAGCAGATTTCAAGCCAAAATTAATCAGAAGAGACAAAAAGGTTACTCCATATTGGCAAAGGAACAATCAAACAAATAGATACAATGACAGTAAATATTTATGCCCCAAACATTGGTGCACCTAATGACATAAAACAGACATATTTAAATTAAAAACTCAGAGAGACCCCAATATAATCCTACTGAGTAATTTGAATACATCTCAACACCAATATATATAGGTCATCCAGTCATAAATTCAATAGTCTCTTCAGACCTAAAAAATACTAAAAATCAAATGAACTTAATTGACATCTATAGAATATTTTATCAAGCAACAGATGAATACACTTTTTTTCTCAGCTGCTTAAGGAGTTTTTTCCAAAATAGACCACAGACCATGTTTTAGGCCACCAAACAACTCCTAGCGAATACAAACATATACATATAATTCTTGCAACTTACATGATCATAAATAAGGAAATTAGAAAGCAACACACATAAAAAACCCAGAAACTATATTAAAATATGACCATGAACAATGTACTTTTGAATGATGAATGAATGATAGAGAAAATCAGGAGATAAATAAAAATGTATTAGAAATAAATGAGAAAATGATACCACATACCAGAACCTCTGGGACATTATGAAGGCCAAATTTAAGAGGAAAGTTTTTAGATATAAATGCCTTCATAAGAATATCAGAAAAATTACAAATAAATAACCTAATGATTGAGGCATCTCAAAACCCTTCAAGAACAAGAACAAACCAATTCCACAACCAGTAGAAGGAAGGAAATAATTAAGATCACAGCCAAAGTCAATAAAAGAGAAAATTAAAAAACAATGCACAGAAACCCCAGGCTTCCTTCCCTGAAAGCCAAGGCTCTCCAGACCTCCATTCCCAGAACCAAATGAGAAAAAGAAAATCAACTACAACAAAATCCCCGAAGGCCCTGCAGGGATGCCTGGGGGGAAACATAAGGGGGAAACACTGTCATTGGTTCACCAAAACTGGCCTAGCAAACAAATGTTTCCAAACATCTGTTTTCCAAACATAACGTTTTGTTCACCAAAACATTAGCCACAGTGAGCGGGAGTCCTTCACAGTTCTCTCAGTGCCCGGCTGGGGATGGGCTCTGGGCTGGGGCTGGTAGGGTAGGGACAAAAGCCCCCATCTACTATTTCTAAGGCAGGTATGGAGCCTTAGTCTCTCAGTTCTGTCTGAACCAGCAGCCTTCCCAGGGGCACTCCTCCTTCAGACACATACAGAGAAGAGGTGTTGTCAAGTTCCCCAAGCCAGGGAAAAGCCAGACCTTGGTGCAGCCTTTGAGGCAGGGAGACTGCCAGCCATGACCTTGGAGAACAGCAGTGGTGGCAAGATCAGGGTGTTCCCTGCCGGGTCTCTCAAGGGCTTCTCTTCTCTATCCGTGTCCCGGCTTCACTGCAGACCTTCCTGGTGACCAGGTGCCCACCCTTCCAGGACCCCAACCAAGTCCAGCGACAGAGGTGGCCTCACTCACCAACAGGGGACTCCGAAAGGCAGAGGTTCAGCTTTCTGTGGTTTCTGTGAGAAGAGACACCTGCTCCCACTGGGTGTGGGGCCGGTGTAAGGTCAGGGTCTGACATTCGTGCCTCACTGCCACCTCAGGTGTGGCTTTAAGGATTCGAGTCCTGTGCAGAGGAGGAGGCGCTTGGTCTGGAGCTGGGCGTTGGCATCACAGGGTCCCACCCTCCCAAGTGTCCCACTGGGTATCTTGACTCTTCGAATCAAAGTTCCGTGAAGGGGCACAGCCCAGCCTTGTCCACAACCTCAGGGATTGGGATTCCCGTGGCGCCCCGTGAAATCCCGGTTGGCACAGACTGGGGTCAAGAGGCCAGCCGCAGGGAAGAGCTCCTTCCAAACCCAGGCGCAGGCCAGGTGGGCTGGGCCTCGCCACCTGGAGAGAGCAGGAGCCCGGGCCGTCCAGATCCCAAGCGTCAGGAGACCATTTTGTACAGCCACCCGAAGCAGAGATATTTTGTAAGAAGCGTAGATTATTTTCAGGTGTTTTCTGATCCTACCTTTTTCTTTTTCCCACAACTCTACGTGGGCCATTCGCTCACATCAGGTAAATTTTGAGAAAGCCGCGGTGCCCCTCTGCCCCGTCAGCAACCACGTGCGTGCGCCCTCGACCCTTCTCAGTAGTGACAGCGTTCTAGGCAACGCCTTAGACACATCTGTCTTTCCGAGTGCAGGAAACTCGAGTCATCGTAAACAAAACAAAACAAAAAAAAAATTACAAAAAAGCAAACATACAAAGAAATAATCTTTTAGGCCAGAGTATTCTACAGATATTAATGGATGTTTTTCTTAATTTTCTTAATCCTTATGTTTTATTTGTTTAATATTTCTTAATGCCGGTAGAATTGATTTATACTTTTGTAGCAATACAATATTTTTATGAACAGTTAGTGCTTGGCTCTCTTCACGGAGATTTATGTAGGGCCACCTTGGGGACCCTGTGTACCATGTACTGTATTTTTAAAAAAATCACCTACTGTTATACTTGAGGAAAATAAGATCATCCAAGCTATTAGTTCACCTAAAACCAAAAGAAGCTTTTATTTTTAGCTGGCCAGCGAGGACCACCCTTATACCTAAAAGCAGTGTGTGTGTGTGGGGGGGGGAATCCCTGCCAGTTCTTTGTTGCCAGCATTTGTAGGGAGGGGAAGGGATTAGGGTGGGGCTGACTTCCTCTTGAAGGTGTTTGAGAATCTTTTGGGGGAGTATAACACTAGTGTCACAGTTGCTGTGTTGACTAACAAAAGGCGTTGTTGGCAGTCTCCTTTGTCATTAGTGTCCATTCAGCGAGCTTCTTGGAGTAGTCATTGCCTGGGGGTTGAACTGAGGTTCTTCTGATATGTGAACTCCAGGCCAAACTTGAGAGTTTATTTAGGGTTTTCTGTGTGCCCTTTGGGTTTTTCTTTTCACTTTGTTTTGGTACCATTTCTCCATTTACAGCCAAATCAGTTTTTGTGATTTTTAAAACTTTTACTGACATCAAATTGTTATGCTTCCCATAAAGATTCTCCAGTGCCATCAGGAGATAGTCAGCCCCACCCTAATCCCCTCCCCATAGCCCAACCCTAATCCCTTCCCACGCCCTATAAAAGTTGTCAACAACAGAATTAACTAACGGGTGCCATTCCTGGCACTCCGCTTTTAGGCCTAAGGGAGGTCATCCCTGGCAAGCTTAAAAAAAGGCTTCTTTGGGTTTTATGTGATTGGCGTGGATGATTTAGTTTTCTTTGGGTACAGCATTTGGAGGCCCCAGCGAGATTTAATTTCTCCAAGCCCTCATGCCTAAATTGGCCTTCTGTGATGGTTGCCTGGGAGCCTCCACCCTGAGTAGAGGGGAGCTCCTGAGAGACGGGTCTCAGTCTCACTCTTGGGGGGACCCCAGCCCATCTTCAGGACACCCTTCTGGATGAAGTCACCTGGTATCCTGTATTGGTGAGTCAACTTTCTGTATCTGGGGGACATGGTCAGGCTGGACGCAGTCGATTACACCAGTCCCAGGTCAGGGCGAGATGTCACTCCTGGCTCCTGGTAGGCCTCCTCGTGAGGCCTAGTCTGGTGAACCCCCTCGTGGGTTCAATCTGGTGGGCCCTCATGGGGTTCAGTCTGGTGGGCCCCTTGTGGGCCCAGTCTGGTAGGCCGCGTGGGGCCTAATCTGGTCGGCTGATGTCTGTATTTGTCTTGTTAGTCTGGTTCATGGCCATTTGTGTTTTCTGTGTTTTGGCTTTGCTTTTCTCCAGGACAGTCTACTATGGGACAGAATCAGTCAACCACGTGCCCCACTGTTCTAACTTGTTTTTAGATACCTTTTAGGACTTCCAAGAACTTGCCGCTGACTACGTAGCTTTTGTTAATGGATGTAACTTAAGGAAGTTTTGTGAATCAAAATGGTCCACTTTCAAGGTTGATTGGTGCCCTCAGGGCATTGGGCGACCAAACCAGTGGCAAAAAAGCCACTGGGGCCCAGATGCCACCGCCACCAGAGCTCAGAGCTATCCAGGACAGAACCCAATCTGAGTGGATGCTTCTCAATAACCTGCGCATTCCAGGCTTGTCCCCCAGAGTTGGAGATGCAACAAAGATTCCTGAGAACAAGGAGGTGCAACAGTGGGCCAGACAGGCTTGGCTCCTGCCCTCCTGGGGCTAATGGGAGTGAGCAAGGACCAGCCTCCCTTTGAGTGGAAGCAAAGAACTGTCAGCTGTCCACAAGGCAGAAGCCACTGCCTTGGAGCTGCTGGACTCCAGGAGGAGTGCTGCTGCCCACCCCAGAATGCAGAGGATACTGGAATGAAGGAGCTGCTGAAATGCAGGAACTGCCACCACCCAAGCACAGGACTCTCAAATTCCCCACGAGTGACCCCTGTGAGAACTCAGCTGACTCTTAAGAGATAGGAATAGGTCAATTTGACCAGCTTGATCTTAAACACCTAGCAAAACAGTTAAAACCAAACCAAAACCATGGGCATTTAAAAGAAACAATAGTTAATGTAACTTGAGATGTACTTGTGTTAGTCCCTAGAATAGGATGGGGGGCTACAAAAGAGAGATTCTTAGGCAAATGTACCTGCTAACTCAAGTTCCCAATTAAAGGCCTCAACCTCTTCAGCCTTTGATAGGCCTTGTTCTGGGAACAACATCTCAGTTCTTCCACCCGGTGAGAGATTGACTTCTACCATATCATGATTTTCTGTATTATGTCATTTTGTTTCTCTCTCATAGAAGCACCCACCCCAGGTGACTTTACAGCCTGCTCTTCCCAAGCAGACTTCTGCTCCTCATTGACCAGATTTCTAAAAGGAACTTCAAACTGCTTCCCCAGACTCCGCCCCCTTCCAGCTCGAAGCAGCAAGAGCGGTTGGCGCCCCCTCCCCTTAAAAAGTTCCTAATTAAGGACAGGTAGTTAGTGTAAAATAAGAAATCTGGTCAAACTGAGGAATGGAACCCATCAGAGTCTGGAAGTTGGAAACTGAAAAACCACTAGTTCCTAAACAAGGATTTGTTAATGTGGATAAGACCAGTGGGGAATGTTATACCTCCCAAAAAGGTTCTCCAGTGCCATCAGGAGAGAGTCAGCCCCACCCCAATCCCCCTCCTTATAGCCCAAACCTAATCCCTCCCGCGCCCTATAGCCCTGCCCTAATCCCTTCCCTCGCCCTATAAAAGTTGGCAACAACAGAATTAACGCTCCCGGCACCCTGCTTTTAGGCATAAGGGAGGTCGTCGCTGGCCAGCTAAAATAAAGGCTTCTTTTGGCTTTATGTGATCGGTTTGGATGATTTTGTTTTCTTTGGGTACAACAAAATGGAAGAAAGGAACAGGAAAAAAAAAAAAGAAAAGATTTTTACTAAATAATAAAATTTAAAACTGAGCTGTTTAAATGTTGTTTTTACCTGACTGTTCTTGGCCAAAAGTGCAACGTCTCAGGGAGAAGAGGAAGGTTCCACTGGATTCCTTAAGTCACCAAAAGCCCCAGCCCAGGATTCAGTAACCCCACCAATCCTAAATTTTGCCACATTCTTCCCTGGTTGGTTGATACCAAGGCAAAGCATCCTTTTCATGGTTAGAGAAGATCAGTTGCTTAAATAATTTCATGTCAGTGTTGTATTTATGGTTTTATAATATAAAAAGACCTTTAGGAACAAAAAAATGCAGAGACTCTATGACACAAAACATGGGTTCTTTGAAAAGATAAAAATGGTTAAACTTTAGCCACACTAAACAAAATAGAAAGAGAAGACCCAAATTAATAGAATTAGAGAATTAATCATCAAAGACATCACAGAAATCTAAAGGATCATTAGCTTATATTTTAAAAATTATGCTCCAATAAATTGGAAAACCTAAAATAAGTGTATGCATTTCTAGACACATAAAACTGGCAGAAATTAAATTAAGAAGACACAGAGACCTAAAATGACCAATAACCAGCCATGAGATAGAAGCAAAAAAGCCTTCTGAAGCCAGATTTGGGGACTGGAAGTTAGTGTAGAATAAGAAATCTGTTCAAATTGAGGAATGGAGGTCGTCAGAATTTGGGAAGTTGGAGAACACCCCTGGGAGATTGGAATTGTTGGGGTGGTCCAGACATTCCCCATGGTCTCTTAAGATGGCGCCTGGCGGTATGCCAGCTTTGCTGCTGCCAGGGAGTGAACAAGTGTATCTTTGCGAAAGTTATTCCTATTGGTTACACGTGTGTCCGGTTAGTGCTTTAAGCCTTTGCCTATGCTTGCCCGTGGATGCTTCACGTGAAAGTTCTGTGATTGGTCCACTGAGGGTATAAGAGAGAGAGAGAGAGAGAGGAGAGAGAGGGAGACGGAGAAAGGGAAAGGGTGGAGGGAACATCATCAAAAATGAAGGAAGACTGGCGGGCCATATGAAGGGGACTGGGGGGAAAAAGGGAAAAAGGGGAGGAAGTAAGGGAGGGAAAGAAACGTGCGCGCAAAATGACGAGCCGCATACACATTCCTGGGATCACGTCTTTGTTGCGGGCGAGAAGACCACGATAGGAATGTCAGTGTCTCCAGAGTGTTTTGATCCCCAAGGGCCATGCCTGCTAAATTGCCTACAGAAGTTCCTACAAGGTCATATACACAAACTCCGGAGCTGGTGGACATACACAAGTTCACCAAACAGTCAATCAACTGCTTCTCCTTCTAGACTACCAGCCCCTGACACCCAAAGCCAAGGCCTGCGATTCACCAGTGACACCTCCAGCTCCAAAAACTCTGCTCCCACAGAGATCTACAAAGGCCCCCCCATATGGTGATTCTGGTTATGCCAATAGCTGTCAAGATCTTGCAGGATGCTATCTATAATGTGGCAACATCCACAGCTTGCTGTTCCTACAAGCGCTCCAGGAAGACAGCTGGCTGATTTCTCCTGTCTCCACTACTACAGACTGGCCCAACATCATAATGAAACCATTGCTACAAGGCACATTCATGGATTTTACACCGACCGAGATTTTTTCCTTCAGCACGTGGCTTCTCGGAATTCTCCTCTCCCTGGGCCTGCCCCTTCACCATTCCTCCCAAAACTCCCCACAACGCCCCCCAAATAATCAGGAAGTAGCCAGAAAGACTCATGGTGCCCCCTTTCCATAAAATATAAGAAAAGGGAGGAATGTTGGATGGGCTGATCAGTCTCCTTTTCCCAGGGAAGCTCCACATGGCCAGCTGCTGAACGCACTTCCTCAGCCAGCACAGGCCTTTCTGGTTTGCCTTCAGCCAATAGCAACCCAAACCTTTCCCACCAGCCCTTAGCCAACCCCCAAAATATACTAGCCAATCCCCCAGACACAATCCTGCTCAGGGAGCACCCCAGCCAATGAATTTTAAAGTTGCCGATGCAGCCAATCCCAGTTCAACACCCGCCCCTAAGAAGGTACTTAATCTCAGGGCCATTTTCCCTTCTCCCTTCTGCTACCGCCTTCATCACCCAGAGCGGCCATTATGCCACTCCAGATAAAGTCCCCTGGCTGAAACGTGGTTTTTGGTGTGGTCGTTTTGCCTAACACCTTCCAACAAAGAAAAGCCCAAGATCAGTTGAATTCTCAGTTAAAGTTTACCAAACCATTAAAGAAAAACTAATGCCAAAGCTCCTCAAATTATTTCATGACTTAGAAGAGACATTTCCAAATTCATTCTATAAAGCTGCTATCACACCCATACCAAAACCAAACAAGGGTACAATGAGGAAACCAAACTACAGACCAATACACCTGATGAATTCAAATGCATATCTCATTAATAAAATATTAGCAAATTGTTTTCAGCAACATACTACATCATGATCAAGTTGTTTCAAAAAGTATGTATTTTGTATAGGAAAAATATCCAGTATTGCTAAGAAGGCAAATAAGCAAAAGAAGCTAAATATCAATAATGCTTTAATTAATCACATTAATGCCATAGTTTTTAATTTGAATATACAGTGCAAACCAAGATGACATCTAATTTTTCCACACAATTATTATATTAAGATTTTTGAATTTTCTATTACTGTTAATCAGTTTGGTTTACTAATATATATATATTTACTATTTATATATATTTATAAATATATAAATATGAAGTTGTGTGTGTGTGTGTGTGTGTGAGAGAGAGAGAGAGATTCTAGGGATTGAACACAGGTACACTTTACAACTCAGCTACATCCTCAGTCATTTTTATTTTTTTATTTTGCAACAGGGTCTTTATAAGTTGCTAAGGGACTCACTAAGTTGCTGAGTCTGTGAACTTGAACTGTGAATTTGCTATCTCCTGCCTTTGACTCCTTGAATCACAAGAATTATACCCATGTACCATACCATTGTACCTGAGTCAAAATATACTATTTATCTTCTGTTGCCACCTCTAACCATAACTACAAGAATGACTAGAGAGAGAGAAACTCTAAGCTCTGTTAAACTTTTGTTTACAGTGATGTCATCCATTGATGTTTTCAAGAAAATATGACTCTACTCAATGATAGAGAAACGTGTTATAGAAAACAATTTATTTTATTTTATTTATATTATTTTAATTTTATTTGGTCTTTTGAGTTATAAATAGCAGTAAAGTATATTTTGTCATATTTATACATACATAAAATATATCATTTTCTAACTAGTATCCCAGTCTTATGGCTGTATATGACGGCAGAAGTCACTGTGGTATGTTTATATATGTATATAGGAAATTTATGGTATATTCATTCCAATATCTTTTCTATTCTTACTTCCCCCTCCCTTCCCTTTTTCCCCTTTGTCTAATCCACTACTTCAAGTCTTCCCCACAACCAGTCTTGTTATGGGTTAGTATTCACATATCAGAAAGTGTGTTTGGGATTGGCTTATTTCACTTAGCATGAGTATTCAGATTTATCTATTCATCAGTGAATGTAATAAAGTTATTCTTATTTATGGCTGAGTGAGATTCCATTGTGTACACATACCATATTTTCTTTATCCATTCCTCTGTTGAAGGGCAGTTAGGTTGACTTCATAGATTAGGTATTGTGAATTGTGCTGCTATAAACAGTGAGCTTGCTGCATCTCTGTAGTATGTTGATTTTAAATCCTGGTTGCATTAATTTGCACTCCCACTACAAGGTATCAGCATACATTTTCCCCACATCCTCACCAATATCTACTTTTACTTGTAATCTGGATAATTGCCGCTCTGGTTGGAATGAGTTCAAATCCCACTGTATTTTTAATTTGAATTCCCTACTTACAAGAGATGTTCACACTTTTTTAAATATGTTGACTGTTCATGTTTCTTCTACTGAGAAGTGTTAGTTCGGTACCTTTGCCCATTTATTGATTGGATCTTCCTCCCCCTCCTCTTCTTCCTCCCCGCCCCTCCTTCTTCTTCTTCTTATTTTTGTGTTAAGCTTATTCTGTTCTTTGTATATTCTGGAAATTAAAGCCTTATCTGCAGTGGCAGATTTTCTCCCATCCAGAAGGCTTTGTTTATGGTCTTGATTGTTGCCTTTGCTGTGAGGAAGGCTTTTTAGTTGGATTACATTTTTTTTTTTTATTGATTCTTGAATTTACTTCTTGCACTTTCAAAGTCTTATTGAGGAAGCTGGTTCCCAAGCCAACTCATTGGGGTGTTGAACCTACATTTTTTCCTAGTAGGTGCAGGGTTTCTGGTCTAATACCTAGGTCGCTGAGTTGAGTGTTGTGCAGGGTGAGAGACAGGGGTTCAATTTCATTCTGCTACATATGGATTTCCAGTTTTCCCAGCACCATTTGTTGAAGAGGCTATCTTTTCTCCAATGTATGTTTTAGCACCTTGGTCTAGAACATAATTGTTTTCATGTGGGTTTATCACAGTTTCTATTCAATTCCACTGGTCTTCATGCCTGTTTTGGTGCCAACACCATGCTTAATTTTTTTCTATAGCTCTATAGTATAATTTAGGGTCTACTATTGTGATGCCTCCTTTACCACTTTTCTCACTGAGCATTGTATTGGCTATTCTAGGTGTCTTGTTTTCTAAATGAATATCAGGACTGCTTTTTGTATTTTATGGAGGACATTATTGGAATTTCTCAATATTTGCATTCAATCTGTATTGCACTTTTGGTAGCATGGCCATTCAAAAATATTAATTCTTACTATTCAAGAACATAGGAGATGTTTCCATCTTCTAAGGTGTTCTTCAGATTCTCACTTTAGTGTTCTTTAGTTCTTATTGTAGCAGTCTTTAACTTCTTTTGTTAGATTGTTTCCCAAATTTATGAATGTTAATTTTGAGGCTATTGTGAATGGGATAATTTTCCTTTTTTCTCTACAACTGATTTATCATTGGTGTGTAGGAAAACAATTGATTTATGGGTGATAATTTTGTTTCACCTTGGTGAATTAATTTGCGTTCTAGAAGCTTTCTTGTGGAGTTTTTTGGGTTAGATATATAGGATCTTGTCATTGGCAAATAGAGATAGTTTGAACCCCTTTTTTCTCCTATTCACATCTGTTTAATTTTTTCTTCAATTGATTGCTCTGGCTAGAGTTTCAAGGTCTATGTTGAATAGAAGTGGTGACAGAGGGCATCCCTGTCTTGTTCTATCTTTTAGAGGGAATGTTGTTAGTTTTTCCCTATTTAAAATGATCTTGGCCTTGGGTTTATGTGTAGAACTTTTACAATATTGAGTTATATTCCTGCTATCCCTACTTTTTCTAGTGTTTTGAGCATAAAATGAACGCTGAATTTTGTCAAACGCTTTTCTGCATGATTTGAGATAATCATGTGATTCTTGTCTTTAAGTCTATTGATGTATGGATTATGTTTATTGATTTCTGTATGTTGAACTAACCTACATCTCTGGGATGATCCCCACTTGATCATGGTGCACTATCTTTTCAATGTGTTTTTGTATGTGTTTTTGTATGCAATTTGACTGTACTATATTCAGAATTTTTGTATCTAAGTTCATATCAGGATTATTGGGCTGAAAGATTCTTCCTTGACATGTCTTTGTCTGGTTTTAGTATGAGGGTGATACTAGCATCATAAAATGAGTTCGGAAGGGGTTCCCTCTGCTTTGGATGGCATTTTCAATTTCATTGCTAGTAACTGATCTGTTTAAATCTTCTATGTCCTCCTCATTCAAATGGGTAGGTCACATGTCTCTAGAAATTTGTTGATGTCTTTAAGATTTTTTAATTTGAGTACAAATTTAGAAAATAATTTTAGATTATCCTCTATATTTTAATGCTGTCTGTGTGGCCATTTCCTTTTACATCATGAATCTTTATAATTTGAGTTTTTTCCCTCTTCTTATAATTAGCCTGGCAAAGTGTTTATCAGTTTTGGTCACTTTTTCAAAGGACCTACTTTTTGCTTTATTGATTTTTTAAATATTTTAATACAATTTCATTGATTTTTGCTCTGATTTTGATTATTTCCTGTCTTCAACTGATTTTGGTGTTCCTTTGTTCTTCATTTTCTAGGGCCTTTATATGTAATTTCAGGTTATTTATTTAGTGTCATTCTACTTTTTAATGAAAGAACTGTATGTTGTGAACTTTGATGTTAGCGCTGCCTTCAGAGTGTCCTAGATATTTTGATATATTGTATCACTATTCTCATTTACTTCAAAGTCATTTTTAATTTCACTCTGATTCCCTCTGCTTCCATCCATTATTTAATGGTGAATTATTTAATCTGCATGTGTTTCTTTTTTGTCTTATCATTAATTTCTAATTTTGTTCCATTATAATCTGAAGAATGCAAGGTGTTATTTGTATTGTGTATGTCTGTGTTTGTTCAGACTTATTTGTGGCCTAAGATATGTTCTAATTTCAAAAATGACACATATGCTGCTGAGAACAAATGTATTAAATCATTGATAGGTAAAATATGGTATATATGTCTGTAATGCCTAAATTATTAATTATATTTTTGAGTTTTATAGCTTCTTTGTTTAATTTTTGTTTCAAAAATCTATCCAGTAATTTGAGAGGCATGTTAATATCCCCTCAGTATTATTGTGTTGTGGTCCTCTGATTCTTGATATTAAGAAGATTTGTTTGATGTATGTAAATGCTCCATTGTTTGGTTCATAAATATTTACCATTTTTTTTTGCTGTCACGTGATTACCTTTAGCAGTATGAAATAAACTTCTTTGTTTCTTCTCATTAACTTTTGCTTGAATTCTACCTCATCTGCTTGTTTATGAGATCCATGTGAATGATACGATTTTTTCCCATCCTTTTACCTTTAGTCTATGGAAATCTTTGCTAGAAGGTGAATTTCTTGGAGACAGTATATTGTTGGACTTTGTTTTTTAATGCAGTCTGCCAATCTGTGTCTTTTGATTGATGAGTTGAGACCATTTACATTCAATGTTATTATTCACAGATTAGTTTTATTCCCTTATTTTGATTTATTTCTAATTTTTAATTGGTATTAGTTGATCCTTTTACTGTTCTTTCAGTTCTTTCCTCCCTCTGCTGGTTTTCAATTTTATTTCTCATTTTCCTTCATGAATTATTTTATGGATTATGTTTTGAACAGCAGCCTTCCAGGTGTGAATTCTTTGAATTTTTGGTTATTGTGGAAGATTTTTGTTTCATCATCCATTCTGAACCTTAATTTTACTGAATATAGTATTTTTGCTGCACATCCATTTTCTTTTGGCATATATTATTACAAGACGTCCTAGCTTTTAGGGTCTGGTATGAGAAATCAGCTGAAATCCAATTGGTTTCTCTTTATATTTGACCTGTCAGTTTTCTCCATTAGGCTTTAAAACTCTATCCTTTATTCTGCACGTTCAGCATGTTCATAATAATGTGCTTTTTTATGTGTCTGTTTTATTTTTATATATTTGGGGTCCTGTATGAATCCTATATTTGACTTTGCATTTCATTCTTAAAGTTTGGGAAAGTTTCTTATTTTGCATTCCTTTAGTCTGTGTTTCAGAGACTTCATCTATTGAAATGAATCTTAAATTTGGCCTGTTTATGTTATTTCATATTTCTTGATTCTTTTAACAACTTTTCTCCTTTGTCAACTTTCTTTTCAGGATTATAAATTTTGTTTTCATTGCCAGAAATGCTACCTTCCAGGTGGTCTAGTCTATTGGTGATCCTTTCCATTAAATTTTTAATTTGGTCTATTGATTCCTTCATTTTGAGGATTTCCATTTGGATCTTTTTTAGAATCTCTATCTCTTTTGGAAGTGATCTTTCACTTCCTATAATTTCTCTCTGATGTGGCTCCTTACATCATCTTTTACCTTGTAGATCAGTTTAACTATGAATTTTCTAAATTTCTTGTTTGACATTTCCTCCACCATGGTGTCCATGGATTTTGTTATTGAGGTATTTTAATTTGTTTGGAGTAGTTTGTACCTTTATTTTTTCCTATTGTTTGTGTATGTGTATGCATTCATTATTTGGAGCTTAATTGACAGAGCCCCTCCCCTATGTAGTTACATGCTGCCAAGTCCTTCCTCTTTTAGTGTTGCTCCTCAAGTTGCTGCTTGAAATTCAAAAATTCTCCACTTCCCTTCTTTGCTATGAGGTGGGGATGTTTGAAGAGTTTTCTCCTCCACTCTCAGGGTGAGTTTGCTGTAGAATTCTGTGAGATGAGTTCCCATAGGTGGAGCTCCCAAGGGCAGGGTTTAGGTATAGTTAGGCTCTGGTCTTTTGTTGAAGGGTGATTGGTCTAAAAGTTTTTAATTAGTATGCCTCTAGAGCCCAGCAGCTGCCAATCAACACTGGGAGTCTGCACCACAGGATCTCCCCTGGGTTCCTGTCATGCAGTAAGGATCCAATTCTTCTCCCTCTCTGCCACCCACAGATCATGTCCTTCCTGGTCTCCTGGATCAATCCCAGGAGTCAATGCCACCCATCCAATAGAATTCCTGTCCCACCCCAGCTGGTCCTGCAAGCTGCTCCACTCAAAAGTATGAGAGGGACCTGGAAATCTCTGATCTCAGTGACCCATATTCTACTGGGTAAAGCATTCTCTGAGCCTGAATTTCTCCTGGTTTCCTAGCCATATTCTTAGACTTGTGGCAGGCCTTTGCCTGGTGTAGTTTTTAGACCCAGTTCACATTACATAGCTGAGCTTGCTCCTATACCCACTGGTCACTGCAGCATGGTGTGAATATGGCTTCTGCTTTGGCTTTCCATGGATAACTGGAGACACACAGCATCTTTCCCCAAGAGAATACAGTGTGGCTCATCCTCTGGATCAGTCAACAGTGTCCTTGATCTCTGATTTCTCACATCAAGATATACCAGGGTGCTACCTGAATGTGGATTTTTACCATCCCCCTCCCAAACTTACCCAGAGTGTATAGATCAGTTCCAGCTGGTGCCTCTGATGGGTTTTTTATTTTTCTGTAACCCATCTTCTGAGTCCCCAAGCTGTCGTAAGAGTCCAATATTAAATCTTTTCACCCGCATTACTGAGAAGCTATTTAACCACTTTCCCAGTCTCACACCATGGAACAACTTAGAAAATCACTTCTTCTACTTCAATATCTTAACAAATCTGTAATGAATTCGAAAGCATGAAACTACACAAAATTTTGAAATATTGTATTATTTTCAATTCTAATTGAAATATAATCTGAAAGTATCTCACAATCTAAAATAGTTCATATCTATGCACATTTCATTAAATGATAAAAATAACAGAATACTCACAAACAGTAAATGTTTATCACGCAATTAAGACATGGGAAAGACACATTACTATCCATTTCAAATATTCAATTTTAACATTTTATCCTTCAAGATATAAGATCCTAACATTTGTTTACAGTGAGAATGGGAAGTAAACAAACAAATGAGTTCAGGTATACATTAATTAACATATTTACTCCACATTGTGATTGCTGGACGATATTCAAATAGGCACTTATTTAATTATATAGTCAAACAATAATATAAAAATAACCAGCATAGCTATCATAGAGTTTCTATGAATTATCAATTATCTGTGTGATAATTTGGAAGAATAAGTTCTCAGAAGTGCAAATTCATAGGTTCAATATAAGTTCTTTACTAACTAGATTATGTTTAATGATTATTTTTACCATGATCAGGAGAATATAAAATGTATACATGTATCAGAACAACATGTGGTACATCATAAAGATTCATATGTATGTGAAAATGAAACTATTTTGTTAGTAATTATAGAATTATGAGTAAAAGAATTACTACAGCATTGAACTTGCATCATGTAATAGAACTAGGAAAACCTGAGTTGTTTTACAGTGAATTTTGCTTTGTTAGTTTGTTTCACAGATGAAATCTCAACACAAACTTGGTTTGAGGCAAATCCCAGACTTTTTCCTCTCTCTCTTAAGAGTTAAAGTGTTAGAGAAGTGGAGCATGCTGTTCAAGAAAAGCAGTCAAAGGGGATTCAACATGCATACATGTTGTGCATGTGAGCATGTTATAATTGTGCATACAAGTAATTTGATAAAGGTAAATTTTTTGCATGTTGTATGATTTAAATTGCAGATGTAGCCTTTGTTAATAAAGCTTCAGCATTATGATTTTGAGCTTGTTACATGTATGTAAAAGTTGAAAATCTGAAAGAAATAATTGTGAAATGTTTACTCTTATATCCTAGTTGTGGCTCCTCTTCCTACTCTCCTCCCAACATTAAAACACTAATAATATTTACTATATACTAGACACTATTCTAAAAGCATTGGATATTTATTTCATTTAATTCTCATACTGATATAAGATCAGAAGTATTATTATAATATGAATTGTACAAATAAGCAAACTGAGGCATAGAAAGTCTAAGATATCTTCCCAAGGGTGCAGAGCTGAAAAGTGGCAAAATTACTACTTAAAACCAGAGTTTAGTTTTTTCAACCTGCACTACTTTCTGTTAAATATGAAATATGTGTCCCTCCAATGAAGAGTCTGTTATCTTGTTTGATTTTCATAATAACCCCCAGTGAAATAATCAGGAAAAGTATTATATTCTTAGAACTAAAATAAAAATAATCAGGCTTAGAGATATTCTGGTGTCTCACCAAATGTTATATCACAAGGAAAAGGTAAATTGTACACAGAAAGCAAAAATCTAAATATAATTCTAGTCTTCTTTTAACTCTATCATCCTCCATTAACAGAATAAAATATATTTGAAGAAGTGTTAGCTGTACTAAAGATTTGTTCTAGTTCTTAAAACCATTGTTCCCATGATTAAAATAGATATCCAATTATACTTATTTTAATATTAAACCAGAATTTGGACAGTATGAACAGAAATGCACATGGAAGAGCAAGGCAAAGAGTGATTTTGTAAATGCTGTAATGAACTAATTGCACAGTGCATCTCAAAGATTCAGCAGGAATTTGATACATGATGACCATGACTCATCATCCATGCCCACCCTACATATCACTCCTCCTCAGTCTACTTTACTACATATACACTTATGTCCTGTTTAAAAGTCCATTTTAAAAGACATTAAACTAATGGGAATGTGTACAGCAAAGATTTGTGATAAGCTATATGCTAATAGAGCTTTTGTTTACTTTTTCCCACTTAAACTTGCATAAATGAGAGGTTGTATTACTCATGCTTTATGGCCTATTGTTTTTATGTAATCTTGAGGCATTAACACCAGAATGATGACTTAATCAATTTCCTGGGCCCCTGGAATCTCAATTTCTTCACTGAAAACCTAAAATGGTGTTGTTCTAATCACTTATTTGCCATTAGAATCAAATGGGATCACGGGTAAGAAATAATCCCCATGAGGTATAAAAAATATTAACATGTCAAACAACAAACTGTTGTAAGTATTTGATTCTCTTCTCCACTTTTTACACTTTTATTTGCCTACAATTGTATTATAAGGTACGTAAACAAGGCTTCATGTTATAGTGGGGAAAAGTATGTTTTTCTCTTTCCCACATGAATAATAATATGAAATCTGTTTTCTGGGTCTAATTTTAAGTCTTCCTATTCATTCCAAATTCTGTTGCTGTGTTTGTTGTTTTATTTCTTCATCTGTACTTCCTAGAGCAAAGAAGTCCTGATGTTGAAGCTGATCAAACTCCTGATCCTGATTCTATAAAAACGAATGCAGATTCTTCTCAAGCAACTGCAATTAAATAGAATGAGAAGATTTGTGTCCTCAGCCCAGGTCAACATGTGGTACCAAATAAAGAGTTGAAGCTGATAAACAATCTGCTAGATAAGTAAAGTTTCTGATCCTTACTCTGCACCATGTTCTAACTATATTTTATCCTCTACATCCCTTATGTTTTCTGATGTATCACAGAACTGGTCTTTACTTAAATGTAGACTTCACAGATGCTACTGGTCTAATTCAGTCTAGCATCTTTCACCACTGCAATCTCTCTTAACAAAGTGAATTATTTTGATCTTTGTTTTGGGGTTTTTTAAAATTGTTGTTCAATGGTTTTTTTGTTGTTTTTTCCTTGGGTACCAGGGACCAAATCCAGCACTCATACATGCTAGGAAACCAATCTGCTACTGAGCTATTTCCTCAGCTGATCTTTCTTTTCCTTGTTCTCTGCACATTTGAAACCAATTTTTATTTTGTTTTTCTTGAAACTTTCTCCTATCTGACTTATGAAAATCATTTCTGTATAATTTTTTTGTTTATCCTCATTTTTTCGTAATCTCTATGTAAGTTCATTTCCTTCATTTTCTTCTCATTTTCTTCTTCCTACTCCTTTTTTTCTCACCCCCTTTCTCCTACACCTCATCTTCCTCCTTTTCTTCCTCCTCCTCCTTCTTCCTTCCCCTACCAAATATATTTAACTTAAAATATTTTCCTTGACTATCTTGACATACATGCTCTGGATTACTAGTTATATTCTGAAACCTCTGAATCTCCAATCTAGTGACTTTCCTGAACTCTGAACATGTAAAACAGTGAGTACCATACATCTCTTCCTGGTTTTCCCATATGTATGTGAAACTAAACCAACCAAATGTGAAATATACTTGTCTTCATTATTTCCTTAACTAATTTATGACACCATATACTATCAAGTTGCTCAAGACAGAAATGTGGAAAGCAATTTAGACTACTTTAGCAGGTTTTAAAGTTCCTTTCAGATATACTAATCATTAAATTTTTTATATTCAACTTAACATAATGACCACATCCACTTTCTTACTTTCTGATCTCTTGGTATCTTGGATATTAGCTTTTAATATAATAATATTTAGTATTATTATGTAAGGTCACAGGCCAGGAGTGCCTACCAAATACTCTTCCCCACAAGGTGTTCTTACTTGAATGCAAATTGAATTTTCTACTTAAAATTTGTCCACTTAAAATCATTCAGAGGCCTCCATTAACTACAAAAATCAATCTTAAGCATCAAGAAATGGAATAAGTTTTTTTGTGATTACTCTTCTTCCATTTGCCATCTTCAGTGAATTGTTTTCTCTTACATCATAAATTATAACAATATTCAACTGGACATACTGTAATACATTTTCTCCTCGGGTCCACACTCATGTGTTCCAATTGCCTGTAAGGTGCCCCTCCCTTGAAGACCCTATGCCAATCAAGATTTTGTTGAATTATCAGTTCTACAGTGAGATGTCCACTGTATGACTTACTTCATAAGCCATACCAACCCAGTATTATCTTGTAAATGAGCCTTTTACTTTGTCAATTAAATTATGATTATTATTTCACCAGGTCCTCTTGCAGCCTTGTATTAGATGCTCTTGCTTATCTTGCCATGTTTCTTTACTACTAACTGCAGTGAAACATCACCTTGGCTCTTACAGTTAGACTTCATTTCATTTCTCACCAAAGGCATTCTTCTTGGATGGAATTACAGTAATTGCATTGGTTCTACTTTCCTTTGAATAAGCTGGTGCATATTTCCTGAATGTTCATTTATTACCAGCCTAGGTAATAATACCTTGCACAACTGGCCAGTGCCCGCAGCCACACTGCAGAGAGGCACCGGAGGTGCTGACTGTGAGTCATGCTGCCATGCCATGCTTATTGCTGCAGCAGGATCACTTACCAGGGGACCTGAGCAACTCCTCTGCTGAGGAACATGGCACTTGAAATTCAAAACTTAATTGATCCTTAATGGGGCAGAGGCCTCACTATTTTACCATAATAATCATGTGATATGTGGTTCACTCCTGACACCTCCTATTTCCATCCACTGAAGTTTTAATAACATCAGGATTTTAAGCTTTTGATGTAGACCAAATATGTCATGTTTATGTAAATTGAAGCTCTTTCATCCCTTCAAGTTTTAATGAGGTTTAACTAATTTATAATAAAAAGCATATGTTTAAATTGTATATTTTCCCTATTTTTGACATATTTATCATTTTCAAGGTAACAAACATTTCTATCATTTCTTACAGTTGCTTGTAGCTCCCTCCCTCTGTCTCACCACTGATCAGATTTGTGTCATCACTGATTAGTTTTTATGTTCTAGAAATTTATGAAAATATGCATCATATGCAATCTTTTCTCTGGTGTTCTTTTATTCAATAAAATGGTTTTGAAAAATTTCATTTTGTATTTGGCAAAAGTTTCTTTATTACTGCTAAGGAGTATTCCACTGTTTGGCTATGTCACAATTTTTCCATTTTTCTGTTGGTATTGTGCATATTGTTTTCAGTCTTTGGTCATTATCAGCAGACATTTCAGTCAAGTGTGACTGAAACAAAAGTTGCACATGTGCTATCACTTTTCATGGCAGTGAATTGAGGCAGTGAATTGACAAACTTGTATCCGTATTGGTTCACTGTGTGTGTTGGTCTATGTTACAGTACATGCTAGTGTTATTAAATCCTGAGATTCAAATTTTAGTTATTCCAATGGTACATCTATAATTATGGGCAAAGTGAAATCTGTGCTGTACTTGTCTCATCTGCAAAATGGAGATAAATTTTAGCTAAAAGGATTGTAATGAAAAAAAAAACAATAACAAATATGAAGTGTACAATGTTCAAAAACATTACAATTTCAAAATTGTACAATCTTTATTATCAATTTTATGTCATGACTGAAATGGCAGATTATGGAATAAGTAAAACTTAGGTAGAATGCTTAGGATTTGATATCTATTCCCAAGGATAGAATTTGACATTTTTAGGACACTGCTTAAGGACCCACATGATTTGACCCATTTTAACAATTGAATTACAACATCACTTCCAACTCCCATTTCATGGGTTATTTTTATTTCTGAAGTTGTTATTTATTATGATTTTTTTACTATCCTTTTTACACTTTTTCATTTTCTCCTTATTGTAAGGATGTATGTTCTGCCTTAGCATAGTTCTTTTTGTCAGTTTTATTAACTGCCATAATGTTCTTTCTTTTCTTGCTCTCTTCCTTTCTTTTAAGAATCTGAACAGTTTCTGAACATTTATTTTTTAACAAGAATATAAAAATTTATTATAATTTGCAAAAATGACAAGCCTAAATATTTTTGTATATTTTTTCTTTCAGTATACAAATATATTAAGAATTCATGTTAATATACATATCATTTTCCTGCATTTCACTTAACATAAGTAGTAAGTTAAATTATTTGTCAACATTATTTTAATGTTTATTAATATTATTACTCTATAATTTACTTAATGAGACCTCCACTCTGTGAATTTACAATTTTTATTTTTAAATCCTCTTACTAGTTTTGATTGATTACCTCAAGGTAGAGGCCAAGAAATGAAATCATTTACTTATTTCTTTATTCATCATTTATTGCTTTATTCTTTCGTGGTGATGTTCTTGGGGCTGATGATGAAAACACCTGAGTAAAATATACTCAGGTTTTTTGTTTTTGTTTTTGTTTTTGAGATTTAGCCTTCTGCAAGGTTAAAGGACAGGCACATTCTAATATATATATGTATATATGTATATTTTAATTTCTTATTTTTAGTTATATATAGCAGTAGAATCTATTTTGATATATTTATGTTAAGTATGGAATATAAATTATTCCAATTAGGATCCCATTTTTGTGGGTGTACAATGTTGAGATTCACTGCAGTGTATTCATATATGTACATAGGAAAATTATGTCAGATTCATTCCACTGTCTTTCCTATTCCAGTCCCCACTCTCTCTTCTTCATTCCTCTTTGTTTAAACATCTGAACTTCTGTTCTTTCCTTCCCACCCACCTTGCAGTGGGATAGAATCCATGTATCAGAGAGAACATTCAGTCTTTGGTCTGTGGAGACTGGTTTAGTTCACTGAGCATGATAATCTTAGTGAAAGAGATTTTACCTGAAAATGTCATAAAGTTTTTCTTCTTTATGGCTGAGTAATATTCTTTTATGTATCTATACCTCATTTCACTTATCCTTTCATTTTTTGCTAGGCACCGAGGTTGGTTCCATGTATTAGGTATGGTAAATTGTGCTACTGTAAACATTGATGTGGCTGCATCACTCTAGTATTCTGATTCTAACCCTTTTGGATATATACTGAGGAGTGGGATAACTGAGTCAAACAATGGTTCCATTTCCACTTTTTTGAGGAATTTTCACACTGTTTTCCAGAGTGGTTGCACTAATTTGCAGTTCCACCAACAACACTTTTCTCACATCCTTGCCAAAATTTGTTACTTGTAGTCTTGATAATTGCAATTCTGGTTGGAGTGAGATGACATCTCAGTGTAGTTTTAATTTGTATTTCTCTAATTGTGAGAGATGGTGAACATTTTTTTCATAGATTTGTTGACTAATCATATTTCCTCTTTTGAGAAGTGTCTGTTTATTTCACTTACCCATTTATTGATTAGGTTATTAGTATTAAACTTTTTAAGTTTGAGTTTTGTATATCCTGGAAATTAACACCTTTTCTGAGGCATGGTGGCAAAGATTTTCTCTCATTCTGTAGGCTCTCTTTTTATCTTTTGAGATAATTATGTGATTCTTGTTTTAAATCTATTTATATGGTGAATTACATTTATTAATTTCATATATTGTACCAACCTGCATCCCTGGTATGAAACTACTTGATCATGCTGCACTATCTTTTAGTGTGTTTTTGTATGTGATTTGACAGTATTTTATTAAAAAATTTTGTACCTATGTTTGTCAGGAATATAGGTCAGAAGTTTGCTTTTCCTTGTCCTTCTTTGTCTGGTTTTGGTATCACAGTGATATTAGCTTCACAGGATGAGTTCAGAAGGGTTCCCTTATTTTCTATTTCATGGGTTAATTTGAGTAGGGTTGGTGTTGGTTCTTCTGTAAAGGTCTTTTAGAACTTAGCTAAGAAGCTCTCTGGTCCTGGGCTTTTCTTATTTGGTAGGCTTTTGATGGCATCTTCAATTTCACTACTGGAAATTGTTCTCTTTAAGTTTTCTATATCTTCCTGGTTCAATTGTATAAGTCATATGTCTCTAAAAGTTTGTAAATGGCTTCAAAACTTTCTAATTCATTGGGATTTAAATTTTCAAAA
The DNA here is from genome assembly GCA_020662805.1 of Glaucomys volans. Taxonomy (NCBI): domain Eukaryota; kingdom Metazoa; phylum Chordata; class Mammalia; order Rodentia; family Sciuridae; genus Glaucomys; species Glaucomys volans. The sequence goes on from JAJEJO010049589.1 coordinate 275,468, forward strand.
TAGTTTCAGTTTATCATCTGTATTTTAGTACTGCTTATAGTGATTTTTCCTTTTCCATCATGAATTTTAATAATTTGAAATTTTTCCTTTTTTTGGTTTAGCTTTGCTAAGGGTTTATCAATTTTGCTGTTTTTCAAAGAACCAAGTTTTTGTTTCATTGATTTTTGGGGGATGGTGGTACCAGGGATTGAACTCATGGGCACTTGTCCATTGAGCCACATCTTAGCCCTATTTTGTATTTTATTTAGAGATAGGGTCTCACTGAGTTGCTTAGCACCTCACACTGATGAGGCTGGCTTCAAACTCTCAATTCTCTTGCCTCAGCTTCCTGAGCTGCTGGGATTACAGGCATGAGTCACCGCCTATAATGAAACAGCTCCTTGTTTCATTGATTTTTTTTTTTTAATTTCAATTTCAGTTTCATTGATTTCAGCTCTAATTGTAATTATTTTTTTTTTCAGCCCCTGTAATTATTTCTTGTGTTCTATAGATTTGGGTTTTTATTGGCTCTTTTTTTTCCCCTTGGGTCTTGAGATGTCATGTTAGATTATCTATTTGGTGTCTTTCTATTCTTTCAATGAATGAGCTCTATGCTATGAACTTTCCTCTTAAAACTGCCTCATAGTGTCCCAGATATTTTTATATGTGTTTTTACTATACTCATTTACTTCTAAGTAATTTTTTATTTCAATCCTGGTTTCTTTTGCATCTATTAAGCATTCAATAGCTTATTGTTTAGGTTCCAGGTGTTAGAGTAGCTTCTATTTTGATGTTATAGTTCATTTGTAACTTTCAATTATGATCTGATAAAAGGTAAGGTATTATCTCTATTTTTTTTTTTTTTGTATTTGCTAGGAGTTGGTCTGTGGCCTAAGATATGGTCTATTTTAGAAAACAATCCATGTGCTGCTGAGAAGAAAGTATAATTTTGTTTGGAAAAGTATTCTATATTTGCCTATTAAGACCAAAACATTTATTATAATATTTAGTAATATAGCATCTTTATTTAGTTCTTGTTTCACAGATCCATCCAGTGATGAGAGAAGCATGTTAAAGTCATCTAGTATTATCAAGTTGTAGTCTATTTGAAATTGAGAAGGGTTTGTTTGATGAACATAGATGCCCCATTGTTTGGGGCATACATATTTTTTATTATTATATCTTATACATGTATAATTCCCTTAGACAGTATAAAATTATTTCCTTTGCCCTTTCTGATAGACTTTGGCTTGAAGTCTACTTTATCTGACATGAGGATTGAAACCCCTGCTTGTTTACAAGATCCATGTAAATGATATTTTTTTTCCCCAAACTTTTGCCTTCAGCCTGTGGATGTCTTGGTGAGTCTCTTCGGGACAGCATATTGTTGGGTGTTGTTTTTTTAATCCAATCTGACATTCTATCTTTTGATTGATAAATTTAGTCTGTATATATTCAATGTTATTATTGAGAAATGATTTTTATTTCGTGGCATTTTAATTTATTTCTAGCTTTAATTTGCATTCGTTTCTGCTTTGACTGACTATTCTTCTAATGTCGCTACTCTCTTTGCTGGTTTTATTTATTTTTTTCATTTCTTCTTCATGAAATATTTTATTGAGTATGTTTTGTAGTGTAGGCTTTCTAGTTATGAATTATTTTAGCTTTTATTTATCATGGAGAGTTTTTATTTCATTGTCAAATCTGAAGCTTAATTTTCTTGGAGATAGTATTCTTGGTTGGCATCGTTTTCTTTCAGAGCTTGGTATAAACCTCCTAGTTTTGAGGATGTGAGTTGAGAAATCAGCTGAAATGCAGATTGAGACCTGTTTTTTCTTCTTGAGCAACATTTAAAATTCTATCCTTATCCTATATGTTAGGCATTTTCATAATAATGTGCCTTGTTGTGGATCCCTTATGATTTTGTATATTTGGAGTCCTGTATTCCTCTTGTATTTGATTTTCCATTTAATTCTTAAGGTTGGGCAATTTTCTGATATTATTTCATTTGAAAAAGTTGTATGTTCCTCTGGTTTGTATCTTTGAGCCTTTGTCTCTGTACCAAGACACTCCATGTTGCCACTTGAAATTTGGGTTCTCTTAGTCCCCCTCCCCACTTTGCCTGCAGTAGATTAGCTCCAGCAGTCATCAGAACTGGTGGATAGGTTTTCTTCTTTTACTAATTTTATTTATTTTGTGTGTGTGTGCTGGGAATTGAACTCAGGTGCACTCAACCAGTGAGCCACATCCCCAGCCCTATTTTGTATTTTATTTAGAGACAGGGTCTTACTGAATTGCTTAGCGACTTACCATTGCTGAGTCTGGCTTTGAACTGGAGATTCTCCTGCCTTAGCCTCCTGAGCCTCTGGGATTATCTTTTATTTTATTGTATCTAACTTTCTGAGTCCCCGTGCTGAGAGTCCAGAATTGAATTCCAGTAGAATCCCTGTTTCACCCACCTCAGTGAGAAGCTGTTTATCTACTCTCTTGACTTACGCCATAGAGCAGTTTGGAAAGCAACCTCCTCTACTCTACCATTTTTCAAGAGTCTGTATAACTGCTAGTTTAGCTGCAGCAGATTGAAGTGCTAAACTGGATGATCTTATGCTCTTGGAGAGCAGAGGAGACAGGACAGACTCTGAAAGCTTGGCCCACTGAATTCATACTTGCAGGCTCTTCTCAGCTTTTCCCTCACTGTTATAACTTTAGCACCTAGCAAAATAGCTGGCATGTATTAAATAAATATTTGTTGAATAATATTTGCTGCAATTTATGTTTTGTGGGTGGAAGCTATTATCCCAAGGAGTAAGTGATCCAAGGTCAAATGACTAGACTTTGAAAGTTTCAGAAATGTAATTCAGAGTTTATGACATATAGAATTATTCATTTCCTACTTCCTGAACCCATCCACACGTAATACTTCACATACACATACATACCTAAATAATGAAAATATGTGAAAAAAATTGCTGAAAAAAACTGTCTGAATTTATACTGCTTCAAATACTTTTAAAGAAGTATTTTCTAATGATACCACCATCCAAGGATACTAAATACAATTTGTTATAATAAAAAATAAAATCCATTGTTTAAAATCTCATATGAAACATAGCTTCCATCATGAGTGTATTAGATATTCAAGAGAATCATAGCGATTACCAATTGTGTATGCATCTATGTGTATCAAGTATAGACAATAACAAGATATATACTGAGAGATATATTAAAAAGGCAGATTATATATTTGTATATGTGATATGTGCTATGCATATATTGTATATATCTTATGTACACAATATATATGTAGATATGTAGATAGGTTGATATGTATGCAACAATATATATACATATTACCAAAATAATTTAAAGTTCATTTGAATAAGAAGTGAAAAATTATATTCACTTTTTAAAATGAAATATATTCAACAGAAAATTTTGGGTTTTTTTTTCTTCACTTACTAGCTTCTTCAGTGACTAAGAAAGAACAAAATAGAAATAAAACTCTCAATATGCAAGTGGAGAATCCATTAAACTTATGCCTTTTTCCTACATGTTCTTTTTGTTTATTTCTTTAGTTCAAAGTTAATAAAAAAAATAAAGACCTGTAATCCTTTCTGGAAATAAGGTACTAACCAGGTTTGTCTCTTTTACCTATGAAGTCAGAACATTCAACACAGATTTGGCTTCCCAGCATCATTCTTCTTGTCTTCAGCAGTTTTTTGATTCTTTTTTGGTGATTCAACTGTCTCATACTCTCAGACTAGATTGAGCCATTGAGTTTCCATTCCCAGGACCACAAGAATAGTGCATCCCATCATTCAGGTTATCATTTCACTTTGTGGAGAACAAAATATATCTTAAGACCTATGAAATGAGTAGAAAAGAACTTCCAATTTCCTATTAGTTTGGAATAAAAACACTCAAAATTCTTGTACCACCTGGCAGCCATCTCTCAACACTGAGGATGGAAGGAATCCAATATGAGAAGAGAGCCAAGGTGAACAAAGAAATAAGCAAATATGGATCCTGCTATTGTCCATTGTGTCCCTATATTTACATCCTAAATCAATTGAAGAATTGGTAAATAAATTGAATTCATTATAGTTCCATGTTGTTTAATCTAACTTGGTGAGAATTGTCTGTGACCATCAAAAGAATTTTGATAGAATTCAGTAAAATAGAAGACACAGAGACAAACCCACATAAATACAGTTATCTCATACTAGACGAAGGCATCTAAAAGGAGAAAAGATAACCTATTCAACAAATGGTGCTGGAAAAATTGGAAATCCATATGTAGCAAAGTGAAATTAAACCTCTATCTCTCACTCTGCACAAAAATCAACTCAAAATGGATGAAAGACTTAGGCAGTAAAACAGAAACCCTGTACCTAATAGAAGAAAAAGGAGTCCAAAGCTTCATCACGTCAGTTTAGGACCTGACTTCCTTAATAAGACTCCTAAGAAATAAAGAAATAAAATTAAAAATTAGTAAATGTGTATAATGGCATCAAATTAAACAGCTTCTTCACATCCATGGACACAATTGAGAGCATGAAGAAAGAGCCTGCAGAATGGGAGAAAATCTTCGTAAACTGCTTCTCAGATAGGGCATTAATAGTTAGGATCTAAAGAGAACTAAAAACAACTTAACACCAACATATCAATCAATCAATCAATCAATAAACCCCAAACCAAATAGCCCAGTCAATAAATGGGCAAAGGAACTCAGCATACACTTCTCAAAAGAAGAAAAACCAATGGCCAACCAATGCATGAAAAAATTTTCAACATCTCTTGCAATTAGAGAAATGCAAATTAAAACTACAAAGAGATTTCATCTCACTTTAGTCAGTTTGGCAATTATCAAAAACATAAGTAACAATAAATGTTGAGGATGGGGGAGACGTGTACACTCACACATTATTGGTTGGATTGTAAATTGGTACAAACATACTGGAAAGCAATATGGAGTTTCTTCAAAAAAACTAGGAATGAAACCACCATTTGACTCAGTTATCCCATGACTCAGCATATATCCAAATGATTTTAAATCAATATACTACAGTGAAGCAGCCACATTAATGTTCATAGCAGCACAATTCACAGTAGTAGAATGAAATTTAACTCCTATTTCTCACCCTGCACAAACCTGGACTCAGTGGATGCACTGTGTTAGGGAACCAACCTAATTGCCCTTCAAACAGATGTATGGATGAAAAAATGTGACACACACACACAATGGAGTATTACTCAGACATAAAAAGAATGACCTTAATGACATTTGCTAGCAAATGAATAGAACCGGAAGCTGTCATGCTAAGTGAAATAAGCCAGTCCCCCAAAGCCAAAGGTTGAATTTTTTTTCTGATATGTGGAAGCTAAACCAAAATATGGTGGGGAGTAGATAAAAAATTGAAGAAAAAATAGTAGAATAGACAAAGGGAATGAAGGGAAGGGAAAAGTAGTGTGATAGGGAAAGACAGTGGAATGAATCTTACATAACATTCCTGTGTGCATATATGAATATACCATAGTGAATCTCACTATCATGTAGATCCACAAGACACTAATTTAAAAAGATCTATAAGTAAACAGCAGAAATATCAGTAGAATAGAGGGAAGGGAACAGGGGGTAGAAGGATGGGAGTGGAAAGGGAAGTACTAAGGATTGAATCAGAACAAATTATATTCCATATTTTTATAAGTATGTAAAAATAATCATGAATTCTGTTGTCATATATAACTAAAAAGAACCAATTGCCAAAAAAAAAAGTTAGGGAAGTAAAGAACTAGTGGAGTTTATCATCAGACTTTTTAAAGTATATCAGCACAATGATAATAATTCTGAATTTGTAAGAATAATGCAATATTCCTCAAACTTAAGAGAGAACAACTAAATAAATTCAAAGTAATCAGAAAAAAGGAAAGAATTAAATAGTCTTGCTATTAGGTTGAATTCCCTAAACATAGCTACAGAAAATGCACTGCATTTATCTTTAAAATGACTTTAATGAAACATATAATTTCAAATGATTTGTCATTTTCTGGTCCAGGTTACATATTGTTTTATGAGTAGATTTGTAGATTTTTGCTACACTAAATATATGCTCAAGAAAGTTGGTGGTGGAGGTCACAGTTCCATCATTTGCCATCTGGGCCACTAACCAGGTGATTCATTACTTCTTGATGAGCAAACAGAAGTGTCAGGAAACACTAAAATCAACAGCTTAGCCAAATCTCTGGGAATAAATGATGAAGAAATTAAGACATCTTTGAGTGGCTGTGGAGGTGAGTATTTTGCCTCCGTTTTACCTAACTCGAACTTCTTTTCATACCATTGAAGAGTGTTAAGAGTCTTACTGATGTGACCTTCTGTGTGTTCAAAGATGTTCACTCAATTGATCAAGTTACATTAATTTTATCTATCTCCCTGTCTGTTTCTTCATATTTCCTCTGACTCCTATAACTCATCTCCTCCAGCATTTGAGAAGTCTTCAAATAGGTTTTATATTCATATTTTTCAGTTATCATATCCTAAAGAGGTACTCAATAGACACATGTACAGAGGGAAATCTTAGAAAATATGGATGTGGGGGAGAGGAAAGTTGGAGGATTGTGAGCAATTTGAAAGTTCAAAATGACCTCAATATAATTATCTGCTTAGGGCAACAGTTTGTTCATGTCTGTTGGTTATAATAAAAAGTCCAAAAAAAAGAAATAATCTTGCTCATGAAAAAATTCCTTGTTAAGCTTCTGGACAATATTCAAATCCCTTTTAATTTTGTCCTTATTTTAAAAAAGGTTATTAGTCATCATTTTGTTCTTTGTACAGAATATAATTAACATGACCAAATTATATAACACTTGGAGTTCAGAGTGTCATAGTGGATTTAGAAAAATTTATAATATATGTGATAACTAAATAGGTAGGACATTCTAATATGTATGAATATAAGAAAAATAATTCCAGAATATTTCTTTATATGTACATATGTAAAAATGGAATTTGAGACACTATTTGAATAGTTCAACTTATGTTTTATTATCTAAAACCAAACAAAAACATGCTTTTGATAAGGATGTTCTGTTGAGAGTTATCTTGCATGTTGCTACAATTTCAGGTGTGACTCTAGAGTCAGAATATGGAATGACATAAATTATTGAGCTAATGCCATGTATCCTGAGCCAATCTAAAAATCCTTAGAAAATCAAAAAACAAAATGATGATGTTTACAATGTTCCCACAGTTTTATTAAAATTTTAGTCAAGTAAGATAATCACAGCTTTTAAGTTGAACTTTCCTTCCTCTGAACTACGTACTCAATTTTGAAGGAAGAACCAAGTAATAGTACAACTAGTGTCAAGCCTGTTTGTACCAGACTACAGTAACCTTCCGAAATCCATTCAGTGAATTTGTTATTGCAGTACTTAAACTCTGTAATACTCTAAAAGGGATGGTACTTAGTTTTCTTTAATATTTGCAGGCTTATGAGCCTACTTTGTAAACAAAAGGGACAATGACCTATCACATGTTAATATTTAGGGACAAAACATTTATTTTGCTTCCAAAAATGTTATTACCCTCATGTATAGAAACACTTTAGTCATTATTACATCAGAGTAGGACTGGCACAAGACAGAACACTTCCCTAGGTACTTGATAACTGGCATATGACAGGAGAGTGTTTTTTTCTAACCACTGAGCTACAACCCCAGCCTCTGTTTTTTTTTTTTTATATTATTATTTTATATTTTTGAGATAGGGTCTCCCTAAATTGCTTAGGGTCTTGATAAGTTGCTGAGGCTCAACTTGAACTTGTGATCCTCCTACCTCAGATTCCCAAGAAGTCACTGGGATTACAGGTGTGCACCATCACACCCAGCAAAAAAACAAAAAGAGATTCTTATTTTAAAAAGACACTTATCTTGTTAAAGTAGGTTTACCTCTTCTATTTTTCACCAACTCTTTTGTTTTTCTTATGTATTTAGCAATTAGCTCTTGTTCCCAATATTAGCTACCTTCCCAATTTCCTGAAGGGGAATATTAGTTTACAAAAAGAATCATATATTTACAAAGTTCACTTTGTCATTGATCATCAATAACATTAGAGACAATCCATTCTTTTCCCTAGAATTATTTGAAAATATAATACTAAGGGACATAAGAAATAAACCAACAATATAACATTTTTAAACACTCTCAAGGCTACTAATATTATGTCTATTTTTATAAGTTGAATTATTTTTTAAAAATATTTTGAAATTCTCATCCCTGTACCTCAAAATGTAAGTAGGGTCTTTGCATATGTAATCAAGTTAAGATGGCATCATTAGTGCAAACTCTCCCCCTTATGACTAGTGCCTCAACAAAGGATAGAGACACAAAGGGAGAAAGCTCTGTTGGGTGACAGACACAAGGATTAGAGTGATACAACTGTAAAGCAAAGGTTTAGGGATTGATGAGCACTCCCACAGAACAGCAAGGGGCAGGGAGGATTCTACCCAGAGTCTCAGAGGGAGCGTGACCCTAAGAGCACCTTGTGTTCTGGACTTGTAGCCTCCTCATCGATGGGAGATAAAGTTCAGTTGTTTTAAGCCATCTAGTTTGTGATATTTTGATATTTCTGGCATAAGAATGTAATACACCAGGGTAGAGGAAAGAGGAATGCCAGTGGACCTCTGCATTCCCCTAGGACTGCATACTTTAGGTCAGTGGTTTTACTGTCTTGGTCAAGTGCACAATGATCCTTTTTCTTTTTTTTCAAGTGGAGGTGTTCTCTCCCAGGCTATTATCAGGCGAAAAACCTCATTAAAGTTGCTGGTGGGGACTACCGAGAGAAAGGCTTTATTTGCTTTCTTTCTATGCTATGGAGACCCAAGAAAATTGCTTAAGTATTCTCATGAATCCAAATAAAACCAAAGAAAAGAATACAATGACAGCTCCTCAAAGATGAGAAATGTAGAATTATGTTTTTTGTGTGTTTGGCTTTGTTATTATATTTAATGCCATTCTGGCTTACTCCTCCCTTTTTCTGGAAGGTAGCTTTTGATGATAATCAATTTCAAAATCAATACTTATAATTTGTTTTGATTCAAGGAATATTATTTCTCATGCCTGGAAGAGTTTCTCTTGGTTTATGAGAAAACCATGGATCAGATGTCAGTGATGTAAATCATTGTTTTCTTTCTACTTTGTCACAATTTGCCATTCTTCACACTTGGCTAAATATGCCCATTTCTATCACCTCATCACATGGCAACTGATAAGGTGCCACCTATTATTTCCAGGAGTTCCTAGTCTCAAAATTAACTTTAAAGGAATCCACAGAACTGGCAAAGTCAGGAGTTTATGGTGCTGGATCTGTGCCTTTCTAAAGTTTAATCAAACATCTCTAATTCTTTAAGAAATTGAAGAGTTTTTAAAAGATTATGGAGAGATATGGTGGCTATCTGATTACATAGATTCATTAAAAATATTTAGGCTTTGGGTAAAAAAAAGATGCATTTATTAATAAAATTAATAATGAAACACAGTGTTGGTATCAATTGTGATTCGCAAGAGTTGTTAGACATCCCTTGACCTCTGAATATGTTCCAATAAATATTTAGTTGCATATTATTTTAACTTTCAATTGTATATGTCTTGAAACTTTTTGATATGGGAATTATCAAATTTTTATCTACAAAATAGTTTTTCCTCATAGAATAAATATTGTAATTTCACGTTTCCATATTTCAAGAAACCCAATTTGTGAAACTATTCAGTGACTGGTAAGTTCAACGCAAAGATCATTCTTTAAGGATCTATGCAGTGCCTAGCCCTAACTTACTCAAAGTTGGGAAAGCAAAACATAATTATGACCATGTACTTGGACAGTAGTGAAGGATCTTGCTTCATTGGAATGGAAGTAAGCTTCATCTTGAATGTTAGTGGAAGAAAAGGTGATTGATTCAATTGGCGCCAAAAAATGGAGGATATAACAGATCAGGTCACTTTGAGCTTCATCCTCTAAGCAATTAAGTTTGTTGTTTTGACTGTATGTATGAAAAGAATCAGGAAATAGAATGCAAAGTGCATTTGAGAGATGAGAGCCTCTAGGAAAGAAGATCCCTAATGAGGTGAAGAGGGTCTCATCTAGGATGATGGAAGAAGAAATTGAAATGAAAGGAGGAGCGAAACCTGAATCAACAGGATTTTCTAAGAGGACAAATCAGAAATAAAGGTGATGATGAAGCAAGGCACACACCCTGTTTCATCAGGTAATCGTCCCCATTGCCTAAACATTCCACCTCGTTTGTCTTCAGTTCGAAAATTGTTTTATAACTTTTCATCTCATAATCCTTCCATGGTATAATCCTATTCCTCATGCTGTTTGAAATGAAACAGAGCAGCAATGTATTCACCAGTGGCATATGGATGCGCTTGTGCATCTTGAACGTTATGAGCCTTAAGCCTATAATTCTCAGCGCATGCGCATTGTCAGTCTATTTTCAGTGGGGGCTCGTGGCAGGTTGCCCACAGACTATTACTAACCTGCATCTTGTATGTGTGGCACTAAGGACGGCAGGTCAGGTAACGAAACCAGCAATACTAGTGCAGAATTTTAGGACAGCAAATTAAAATTTTTGGTTTATGCTTCATAACATTGCCAAGCTTCGGTTTTTAACTAAATTTTCTCAAGTGTAATGTTTTGACTATAATGAACAAATCAATAACATCTAATGCATAAAATTTTTAATATTTTTAGACCTGAGAAAATTTTAAACTGCCATAAAATTATGTGTGTTGACTTGGACTATTCGGTTTTAACAAATATTCATGAGTATTTCATGCATCCTTATCTAGCACCAAAACCAATTTAGTAATAAATGATTTTTAAGTATACAGGTAAAAATTTTTACAAAAAAGCTCCACATAATGATTGTATCCCACTTTCTTGCAAAAATTTATCTCACAAAATGTGTGACAATTACGTAGTGAAAGAAGGTACACAATACAAAGAATAAGGAAATAAAAAAGTACAATGGATATCACTAATTGCTCATAAACAGAAAAAATCTATTATTTCAACTTAGTTTTATAGTAAATGGACAAATGTATGAAGTAAACTTTATTAGTCACATTTTCTTAGTCATGATCCTGAGCCTTAGAAGAGTTGTAGGAGATGAGTAGAAAGGAAATTTGAATCAACGTATTTCCACTTTAAATCCAGTAAGTTTTCCTTCATGTAATGCTACTTTATGTTAGAGTGAAATAAACAACCAAATTTGTCATAGTGTCTATTTTTGGTAAGGAGTACAGATTTTAAGATTAAAAATGAAATTCTTCATTTTTTATTTTTGTATTTTGCATTTAAAAATGTATGTCTTTAATATCTAATTGAGTAATCTATTACCTCTCTTACATTTTTTGTTTGTTTAATGTATTTTTATTCATTGGAAATGGCAACAATATAAACTCTTTAAATATCTAATTATTACAACTATTTCCTGTTCCTAGTTTGCTTTCAACTTATGTAATTTGGGGAGATTATAAATATGAATTATTCTTTCTTTCAAAATGTTGAATTTTTTATGTATTCTCTATAGCTTTATGCTTTGAAGGAAAACTGTTTTCATCTTAATAGTTTATAAATACCTTATGAGAGATATTGCTTGTACACACAAAATATTTTAAACACAGATTGTTAATTTTGATATATCCTCCTTACTGTAAATCTTTTACTCTAGACTGTGACCCAAACTATCTTTCAACTATCTTTTATAGAAAACTTTAAGCCAATATATCTTCTCAGAATAAAAAAGCATAATGCAAGACTGAGTGAAGCGTAATGGCTCTTCTAGCAAGGGTAATTGTCTACTCATTTGATTTTTTCTGCAGAAGTTGGGCAGAGATTTTGGTGGCTGTGACTCTGGCTACAGGAGATTCAAGAGGGATTTCCTTTAAAAGTTTTATGGGATGTTTGGACATTTCCACTGATAGTTCTCTTCTGAGGGATTTCATTGCTCCCTATGCATTCAAAAATTATATTTACTAACATATCTTAAGCTAAATCTATTTTTTATTTAATTAGATAAAATCAAATCTATCTCCAAATGAAACCTAACCAACCAAAAAAATTCATAAAATACATATACTGTTATCAGAAAAAACCTAATTATGTATTTTGTAGCTGGGACTTTTTTTTTTTCCTATTATTTCTTCTTCTTTTTTTAATACAGAAGCTTCAGTTTTTAACTAAATAAATGCCTTTCTACAATAAAGTTCTCTATCTCCCAATTTCACTTGTGATTAGGAATAGCTTTAACTTTTGACTACAGTATATAAGCAGGGACCCCACTGGAAAGTTTTACTATCTGTAATTAAAGGTAGTGCATATTCCAACTTAACTCTTCCTTCTCCTGCTTGTTGGAAATGATGGGTGGAATAATAATTGTGTGAACATCTAAAAATATATTTTAGAAAAATTATAAAGTAACTCAAAACAAAATACAAACTGTTGGATGATTGTTGCCAGCTGTTTCAGGTTAATTACTGCACCCATAAATTTGAAATACCCTAAAACATAACAAGAAATACATGAAAATAAAAATTTGCACTCTCTATTTGATCCTAAAATTTCACATTATGTCACCCATAACAAGATATTAAACTAAAATGATCTGTTGGAGGGGTTTCAAGATGATGGAATAGAGAAACTTTCTGGCTGCTCCATGGTATGAAACCAAGACAGCAGATCGACAACGTCTCTGCAAGGTAAGCAAACAACAAAAAAGGAGCGGAGGCTTTACTGAAATTTCTTACTGTACATTCAAAGCAGATCGGGAACTCTAGGTGTGGAATATAAAAAAAAAAATGAAGAAATTTCCAATGCCACACCTGCTGCTGCTGCGGCTGGAGACACCAGCCAGAGCAATCCTTCCTCAAGCTAAGTGGAGGGATAAGGGAATTAAAGGAAGCTGCACTTTTAGGAGGCCTGAGGCTTAGAGAGTTTAGAGATCAAGAACACTTCCCAACTAAACTGAAGTGTGTGCTACACAATATCCTTATGCAAGAAAGAAGCTGCATCTTTCCTGGCTATATATGGAGGACAGGAAGGAAGGAACCATTCTGCAGTCGCAGGACAGGGGTCCACAACTGGGGGAGCCAATTCCTGGTGAACCCTAGTTTGGCACAAAATGCAGGCCTGGCAATTCATGTACATAAGTGACCAGGAGAAAACCAAACGTGGAGAGGTGTTTATACAGGGGAATACTGGTCATGGAAACCCACCAGGCTTTTCCCCTCCCCCTCCAATATCTTTGTTTTCAGGACAGGCTGATAGAAACTAGCCTGGCCAGGAATTCTAAAGGGCAGGGTAGGAGAGAAGGAGTTTGGAGACTGAACCCAAGAGACCAGGAAGCATGAGGTTGGCGGGTGAAGGAGTGGACTAAGAATTAGCTCCTCCATCACACAAGTGGAACCCAGGGGAGATCCCTGGGGTGCAGACTTCCATCATGGGCAGGCAATTGCTCTGCCCAGAGGTGCACTGATTTAAAATCTCCAGACCAATCGGCATTCAGCAAAGAACCTGGAGACTACCTAAGCCAAAACCAAACCCCCAGGAGTTCTGCCTACAGGATTACCTCTCTCACTCCAGCAACCCCACCCTCAGGATGGAGCAAACATCACACTTCAGAAGACCCCAGATACTACTGAGAACGGAAGCTGAGACTCTTTGGAAGTTCAATGGAAACAATTCTATCTATAACTTTTCATTGAATTTTTTTTCTCTTTGTTTAATTGGTCCCTTAATGTTTCATGGAAATGTATATACATATATTTCCTAGCAATTTGGAAACCAGTTATTTTTCATGGATCAGTATTTTGAGGACTAGGATGTTTGATTAGTATATATCAGTTTTGTTTTATATTCTTTTATTCTTATTTTTAATTTTTTAAAAATTTACTTTATATTATATATGTATATATTTTTTTTCTCACACTTCTCTGTTTCCCTTGATTCTCTTTCTCTTTTCTTCTGCTAACAGCCAGTCTCCATTATTCTCTTTCACACTTCTTTTCATTTTTTACATGTATCGTCTCTCCTCTCCCTCATAATCATCACTTCCTACATCACTTCTGTTCTCACCCTGTCCACCATTTGAAATTATAAACCTTTTTGCAAACTTACTGTTTTTACTGTAGGCAATAACCGATCATAGCATGTCTGTTTATAGTGACATTATCGTTTTAGATATCATAGAAGGAACTATTTGGTTTAAAGCTATATATTGTTTGCATTGATTATTGCTATTGTTTGTCAGCCCCTAAATGGTGAGGAACAGGAAACCTTCAGGGACAATAAAAGTCCACAGGCTAGAAACTCCGTTGTCCCAGATCCATACTGTAAGATGGGTAGACACAAAAACTTCATGAAGAAGAAAGGGAATAATTGCTGCAAACAAACCAAGACATATCAATAACAGGATTCATAAACACCACAGTGAAAGAAATGTCAGAGAAGAATTTAGAATGCACATAGTTAAATTCGTCTGTGAGGTAAAAAATGACATAAAGAGTGAAATCAGAGAGAAAATATAGGAAGTGAAAGATCTTCAATAAAGAGATAGATATTCTGAAAACACTCAGATATAAATCATCAAAGTGAAGGAGTCAATAAATCAAATTAAAAATTCAATGGAAAGCAGCCAGGTCCAGTGGAGCACTCCTGTAATCCCAGTGGTTCAGGAGGCTGAGGCAAGAGGATCCTGAGTTCAAAGCCAGCATCAGCAAAAGTGAGGTGCTAAGCAACTCAGTGAGACCCTGTCTCTAAATGAAGTTCAAAATAGGTCTGGGGATCGAGCTCAGTGGTTGAGTGTCCCTGAATTTAATCCCAGGTATCAAAACAAAAAAACAAAAAACAAACAAATAAAACAATGGAAAGCATCACCAACAGACTAGACCACTTGGAAGACAATTTCTGGAAATGAATACAAAATATATAGTCTTGAAAATAAAGTTGACCATGGAGAAAAAGAGACCATGAACTGAATTTCCAAAGCATATAGGATAACCTGAAAAGATCAAATTTAAGATTTATCATGATAGATGAAGACTTGGAGACCAAACCAAAGGAATGTACACAAACTATTCAATGAAATAATATCAGAAAATTTCTGAAACCTTAAGAATAAAATGGAAAATCAAATACAGGAATTTCACAGGACCCAAAATATACAAAATTACAACAGATATACACCTATTCACATTATTATGAAAGTGCTAACCTACAGAATAAGGATAGTATTGTAACAACTACCAGAGAAAAACGAAAGTTCAAATTTGGAGAGAAACCAGTTCAAAACTTGGCTGATTTTCCAACCCAAACCCTAAAAGCTAGGAAGTCTTGGAATAACATATACCAAGTTCTGAATGAAAATGGATGCCAACCAAGAATACTATACCCAGAAAAGTTAAGCTTCAGAATTGATAATGAAATAAAAACCTTCCAAGATAAACAAAAGTTAAAAGAATTCACAACTGGAAAGTCTGCACTACAAAACATATACGATAAAATATTTAATGAAGAAGAAAAAAATAAAAGTGAAAACTTTTATTTATCAAAGTCAGGAACTAAACTAGAAGAATAGTCAATCAATGGAGAAACTAATTCAAATTGAAAATCAAAATAAATCAAAATGACAGGGAATAAAACTCATTTATCAATAATAGCATTGAATGTAAATGGCCTAACATCATCAATCAAAAGACATAGACTGCCAGATTGGATTAAAAAGAAGACCCCAAAATATGCTGTCTCCAAAAGACAGATTTCATAGGCAAAGACATTCACAGAATGAAGGTCTGTGGAAACCCATATCATTTACACAGATCTCATGTACAAGAAGGGATTTCTATTCTGACATCAGATAAAGTGGACTTCAAGCCAAAGTTAATCAGAAGGGACAAGGAAGGATATTTTGTACTTCTAAAGGGAATTATACATCAACAAGACATCACAATAGTAAATATTTTTGACCAAATAATGGAGTACCAACATACATCAAACAAAAAATTCTCAATTTCAGGAATTTAATAGACTATAACACGATAAACCTAGGGTGACTTTAACACACCTCTCCACTGGATAGATCTTCCAAAAAACATCTAAAAATATAAGCTATGGAACTAAAAAATACAAATAATTATTTAGACTTAACAGATGTATATAGAATATTTCATCCATTAGTGATAGTATATACTTTCTTCTCAGCAGAACACAGATTCTTCTCTAAAATAGAAAACATCTTAGACCACAAAGCAACTTTTAAAATACAAGAAAAGAGAGACAAAGAGAAAGTTAATACCTTGTATTCTGTCAGAATATAATGGAATGAAATTAGAAGTCAATGATAAAAAGTATAAGCTACTCTAGTACCTTGAGAATAAATAATACACTATTAAATGACCAATGAATAGCAGAAGAAATCAGGGATGAAATAAAATAATACTTAAAGGTGAGTGAGCATAGTGACACCACATATCAAAATCTCTGGGACACTGTGAAGGCAACTTTAAGTGAAAGGTTCATTGCATTGAGCACATTCATTAAAAGAATAGAAAATCACCAAAGAAATAACCTAACATTGCATCTCAAAACCCTAGCAAACAAATAACAAATCAACACCAAAAGCAGGAGTAGCAGGAAATAATGAAAATCAGAGCTAAAATCAATGAAATGAAAAGGAAAAAATTCCAAAAATCAACAAAACAAAAAGTCAGTTCTTTGAAAACAATAAATAAAATCAACACACCCTCAGCCAAGTTATTAAAAAGAAAGAGAAGACTCAAATTACCAAAATTCATGACAAAAAATTAAATATGACAGACACTACTGCAAGATAGATGATAATCAGAAACTGTTTTGAAAATTTATACTCTTAGAAAATATAAATTCTTGAAGACATCAACAAATTTCTGGAGACATATGACCTATCCAAATTGAATCAGGAGGAAATAAAAATTCAAACAGATCAATTTCAAGCAACGAAATTGAAAATGCCATCAAAATCTTACCAAACAAGAAAAGCCTAGGAGCAGATGGTTCTACCAGACCTTCAAAGAAGAACAAACCCCAATCTTCCTCAAATAATTCCATGAAATAGGAAAGTAGAAAATCCTTCCAAACTCAATCTATTAAGGTAGTATCATCCTGATACCAAAACCAGACCAAGGAAAGAAAGCTTCAGACCAATATCCTTGATGAACATAGATGCAAAAATTTTAGTAAAGTCCTGGCAAATCACAAACAAAAACATACTAGAAAGATTGTGCACCATGATTGAGTGGGTCTCATCCAGGTTGCAAAGATGATTTAACATATGGAAATCAATAAATTTAATTCATCACATCAATAGACATAAAGACAAGAATCAAATGATAATTTTGCTAGATGCAGAAAAAACATTTGACAAAATACAGCATCCATCATGTTCAAAGCACTAGAAAACCTGGAGATAGTAGCAACATACCTCCACATTGTAAAAGCAATATATGTTAAACTGAAGGCCAACATAATTCTAAATGGAGAAAAATTGAAAAGATTCTGAAACCTGGAACGAGAAAATGATGCCCTCTTTCACAACTTCTATTTATTATATTTCTTGAAACTCTAGCCAGAGCAATTAGACACAAGAAAAAAATTAAGGGGATACAAATAGGAAAAGAAGAGCTCTATCTCTATTTGGTGACAACGTGATTCTATACTTAGAAGATCAAAACACTCTAATAGAAAACTTCTAGAACTCACTAGTGAATTCAGCAAAGTAGCAGGATATAAAATTAACACTGATAAATCAATTGTGTTCCCATACATCAGTGGTAAATCAATTGAAAGACAAATTAGGAAGACTATCACATTCACCACAGCTTCAAAAAATATAAAATATTTGGGAGTTAAAAGTGATAAAGGACTTCTACAATGAAAACTACAGCATACTAAAGGAAGAATTTGAAGAAGAACTTAGAAGATGGAAAGATCAATTTCTTGGATAGGCAGAATTAATATTGTCAAAATGGCCATACTACCAAAAGCACTACACCGATTAAAATTCCAAAGATGTTCTTCATGGAAATATAAAAAAGAGTCATGAAATTGATGTGGGAAAATGAGAAGTCCAGAATAGCTAAAACAATACTTAGCAAGAAAAGTGAAGCAGGAGGCCTCACAATTCCAGACCTTAAATTATATTACAGAGGCACAGTAATAAAGCAGCATGGTATGGGCACCAAAAAGACAAGAAGGCCAATGGTACAGAATAGAATACACAGAGACAAACCTATATGATTAGTTATCTTATATGAGGCAAAGGTGCAATAAATATACATTAGAGAAGAAATAGCCTCTTCAACAAATGATGCTGCGAAAATTGTAAATTCCATATGTACCAAAATGAAATTAAACCCCAATCTCTCACCATGCGCAATATTCAAAGTGAATCAAGAACCTAGGCATTAGACCATAGAGTCTGTGCCTATTAGAAGCAAAAGTAGACTTGCTCTCCATCGTGTAGGCTTAGGAACCAACTTCCTCAACAAGACTCCTAAAGTGCAAGAAGTAAAATCAAGAATCAATAAATGTGATGTATCAAACCAGAAAACCTCTTCACAGCAAAGGAAACAATCAAGAGCATAAAGAGAGAGCCTTCAGAATGAGAGAGAATCTTTGCCTCTCACACCTCAGATACAGCATTAATCTCCAGGATTAATCTCAAAAAACTTAACAGCAACAACAATAATAATGATAATAATCATAATAACCCAATAAATGTATAAAGGAACTGAACAGGCACTTCACAGAAGAAAAAATATTAACGTATTTGTTAAATACATAAAAAAATGGCAAACATCTCTAGCAATTAGAGAAATGCAAATTAAATTACACTGAGATTTCATCTCACTCCAGTCAGAATGGCAATTATCAAGAATACAAATAACAATAAATATTGGTGAGGATGTGGGGGAAAAGGTACACTATATTGTTGGTGGGACTGCAAATTGGTGCAACCATTCTAGAAAGCAGTATGGAGACTCCTCAGAAAACTTGGAATTAGAACCACCATTGGACCCAGTTATCCCACTCCTTGGCATATACCCAAAGGACTTAAAATCTGCATACTACAGAGACATAGTCACATCAATGATTATAGCAGTCAATTTGCAAAAGCTAAGCTATGCAACCAATCTTGGTGCCCCTCCATGGATAAATGAATAAATGAAATGTAGTATATGTACACAATGGAATATTTCTTAACCATAAAGAAGAATGAAATTATGACATTTGCCAGTAAATGGAAGGAACTGGAGACTCTCATGCTAAGTAAAGTAAGCCAATGCCAAGAAAACAAGGGCCAAATATTCTCTCTGATGTGTGGATGCTAATGCACAATAAAGGGGGGGGGCAGAAGGAAAAGAAGTTCATTGAATTAGACAAAGGCAAATGAAAGGGAGAGATGGGACATGGAAATAGGAAAGACAAGAGAATAAATCAGATATAACTTTTATATGTTCATATATGAATCCATGGCCAGTGTAATTCCACATCTTGTACAATGACAAAAATGGGAAGTTATACTCCATTTATATTTGTCAAAGTATACCCTACTCTTAGATATATCTAAAAAGAACAAATAAAAAAATAAAATAAAATAAACCTTTATGTTAGTAATGATATTAAAAAATGCCATCAACCGTAGTGTGGAAAGATGCAATTGTCTTTTTATTGACTAGACAGAATATTAGTATCAGGAAACTGTCTTCATGTCAAGGTGTTCTCAAAGTCACTCTTGCCAAAAATACAGAAGGAAGAGGTTTTATTGTTTTATAAATGAAAGACAAAACTGTACAACATGTTGTTTTGAATTATTTATACACTATGGAATGAACATGTTGTTTTGAAGTATATATGCATTGTGGAATGCATACATCTAGGTAATTAACATCTGCATTAGCTCACACAATTGTCATTCTTATGGTTAGAGTACTTATATTTTCTCTCTTAGAATGTTTTCAGAATGCAACATATTGTTACTATAGTCAATATATTTTATGTAGATCTCTTGAGTTTACTTCTTCTAACTGAAATTTTGAACACTTTGATCAAAATCACCCAGATTTCACCAACGCATTCCCTGTTAGTCATCCTGATCATGTGGTATTTGTTTCTGTGTCTGGCTTATTTTATTCAATATAATGCATTCCAGGTTCATCCATGCTGTCAAAATGATGGAATTTCTTTCTGTTTATGGTTTTCTTTTCTTTTCTTTATTTCTTTTTTTGGTACCAGGGATTGAACTCCAGGGCACTCGACCCCTGAGCCACATCCCCAGACCTATTTTGTAGTTCATTTAGAGACAGGGTCTCACTGAGTTGCTCTATCACCTCACTTTTGCTGAGACTGACTTTAAACTTACAGTCCTCCTGCCTCAGCCTCGGGAGCCACTGGAATTACTTCGCAGGTGTGCGCCACTGTGCCTGGCTTGTTTACACCCATCATGTATGTATCCCAAGTAGATGGTATTTTGCGCCAAGCTATGATTCTTGGGGTTGAGGGAGGGGTCATAACAGGCAAAATAAAACTCTTTCCTACCCTTGTCAATGTGTCCTTTCTTACTTTTGTGCTGCCCCAGGTACTACAATTTCTCACCTCATTTCTTTAGTTCTTGAGAAGGTATTTTCCTGAGCAGATAGTTCTTAAAAAGGTAGGAGCACATCACTGTAGGGTCCCACTACCATCAAGTTCAGCTCTTCTTCAAGAGTTGGGGAAATTTTTACTACATGTATAAATGTATAAAAATATTAATTATCATTCTGGATAAGGTGGTGTCTCAATATTTTAAAATTGGCATTTTAGTGATGTTTAATTCTTAATGACATAATAAATATTTGCATCTTTTTTGTTTTAAAGTGTCTATTATTTTCTTAAGGATGACAGAAGAATTAATTATTCATCACAGCACAACCAGTGACCACAGATGTAGTGACTTAGTATACACACATTTATTACCTCACATTTCTGTGGGTTGAGATTCAGAGTGCAGCTGAGATGCACAGGGTCTGATAGCCATAGCCCTCAATCAAGGTTGAGCTGCATTGTGTTCTCATTCCAAGGCTGGACTGGGGAAGAATTTTCTGAGTTAACATACTGTCTTAATTTGATGGAAGAAGAAGGGAAAACATTTCTAGCTACACTGAACTTGAAAAGAAGCGGATTAAGAGAAGGGAGAGCCAAGGATTACAGAAGATGTAGGGGATCAGGGTGAGGCAAAGGAAGGGAAGGGTCATGGGAGGTGGATATGATCAAAGTATGCTATTTGCATGTACGAATACCCCACAATGAATCCCATTATTCTATATAATAGAGATATGCTAGTGAAGAAGAGAGAGTGGGCAGAGAAAGCCATTGCAATGCCATAATGTACACCCTGAAATTTTGAGGGAAAGTAATAATAACAGAGAAGATAAAAGAGACAGTGTCAAAATTGTTTGGTAGAGAAAGGAGAAAAAGCTCAAAAATCAGCAATGCATGGAAAAATGCAATCGGTCAGAAAAAGTGGTGCATATATTTTGCTATTTTGTATGGCAGAATATATTAAATTGTCAGTCTTTCCAAGTTCAATTTAGTCCACAGTGCTTTCACAATGTTTCTGGGCTACATCATCCCCTTTATCAAACTTCAAACACATATCTGCAACTGCCTACTTAGGATTTCCACTTGCATATCTAAAATTATCCAAAATTCTTCCACTTTAGTTATTGGCAATTCAGTGCTCTCAGTTGTTCTCCTTTTTAAAAACAATCGTCATCACCCCTCTCTCTCCTTTATACTTCATATTGAAGACTTCAGGAAATTTTGTTACCTCGACTTTCAAAATAGATGCAGAATCCTAACACTTTCCCCTACTTCTGCCTCTACCGCCCTGACTCTTCCCACTTTTATCTTTTGCTTGAACTACAGAAATAGCCTCTTGCTTGTAACTTTCTTCCTACTCTTGTCAGCACAGCAGCCAGAATGATACTTTATAAAAAAATTAATTTAAATACAGTTATTCATTTGCTCAAATTCTTGCAAAAATATTCTTATTTCAGTGAATGCAAAAATGAATGTGAAAGTCTGCTCAGTGGCCCTCACCATTCTAGGCGAAGTTGCTTCCTTTGCCCACCTGACCTCATCTCCTGCTCTTTGTCTTGATCTCTCTGTTTGTTGTTCACCTCCATAATTTGCTTGGACTTAAACATTTTAGGCAAGCTTCCAGCTAGGATCTTTGCACTAGTTACTTGCTTTCCCAGATATGCAAATACCATGAATATCCACATATACACAACATACAAGCTTACTTCTAGTGTTTGCCAAAAAGGTTTCTATTTCTTGAAGTCTACATAGGGCACCCTGCTTAAAAAGGTAGTCATTCTGTTTTCTTTGTTCTACTAATTTTTGCCCTTTATCATAGTAAATAACACTTTGAAATTCTATTAAAAAGGCTGATTCATTTTATGTCAGGTTTGTGGTCTATCCCTGCTCCTGTATCTAAAATGTAGTTTGTTTAAGACAGACACCTTTCTCTTTTTGCTTAATAATGTGTACCTGGTACCTAAGATAGTACTTAGCACATGTGAATGCTTAACTCATATTTACCGAATTAATGAATTTAGAAATAATAATACTATTTAGATACATCACAATCCTTTTGCAAGAGGCACAGTCTAAAAACATAATAATTGAGAAGGAAAAAGGTAATATCTTCAAAAATCTACCTCATTGCTTGGGCTATTGAATAACTAGTCTGCCACACTAGTATGGCCTTATACCTTCATTGAACTGAGAACCTAAGTAACAACCTGGAATCCTCTAGCAAGAGAAAATGATTCCTGGGTGAAATAAAAACATGTCGCATAAAAAAATTCTAGAAACATATCATGGGAAACTTTGAAGGATATATTTAAGGCAAAAGGAAAATGCTAATTATATGAGTAAAATAATGTTCTGCACTTTGGATTTTAAATGTTTTCGTTTTCAGCATTCCTGTGGGGTATTTTTATTTTGTTTTTGTCTTTTTTGTTTTCTTTTGTTTTTGTCTCACTTTTGCAGTTCTGGTGATCAAATCCAGGTCCCTACGCATGTACAGGCAATAACTCTTCCACTGAGCTACACCCCAGCCCTCACTTTAATTTTTGACAATAATTTTTCTTAAGGTACATGCCATTTTATTTTTTCTACATAATATCTTAAATGGATGAAAGACTTGAATATTTACTTTTTGTCACAAAGGATTTCTCTGGTCCCTAATAATTCTCAGTTAAGATTTTTGTAGGTCTCTTTTTCATAATTGTTCCCTATGGTAGATCAATATGCATAGATCCTCATGTTTCTGTGTTGAGAGATGTTTATATAGTTAGTCTCTTTCCCTACCTCAAGGCATTGTTTTTAATCTACAAACTGATACAGTACATAAAATAATTTTCAGAGCATAAAATTCTATTGGTATTCTTTCTGGGTCTACTGAAAGCTATGCAAGCTTTATTTGGATTATTACTGTGCTGGTGTGACTTCTTGCTTTTAGAGAGTACACTTATTATCTTTATTTTTGGACCAGCAGTTTTTCAGAGATAGCTAGGAAATATCTAAGTATTAGATATTTACTTAGATATCTAAGTATTAGATAACACTATTATCTACAGATAATAGTGTTAAAGGTGACTGATTTCTAGTGGTTGTACAGGGTTGGTGTTAATGACAGGCTAGCAGACACTCCCCTAGAAATTCACACATGGTTATGATTTTCCAGCAAGTGATATCCCAGAAGATAGGAAAAAAGACATCTTCTAATACTCAGTTGGCCAAATACTATTCTCTATTTTGGAGTTTCAGTATTTGGGGTCGCTAATAGTTTTTATTGATAGTTTTTATCAGTTTTACAGGTAGTAGAAATGTCACTTGGGAAAGATTCTGATTCCACCCTTAATTTTGTCCTGGATACCTGAATAGTTTATTTAATTTAGATGCTACTGTGATCAAGGCTATCTCCACTGCTATATGGTTGGTTAGGATTAAAGTTGGAACCATACTGATTATTATCTTCCTTGAATTGAATAGCTGTGATTGTGTCCAAGTGGGGGAGCAAGTGGTAAAAACCAAGAGTAATAGTCATTCTCTGGGTAAAAAAATGAAATTGCTTGAGGAATTCAACTTTATCAATGAGCTTAGAGAAACACTTGAAAACACAACACTGAAACTGGTCATCTAAGTGAAATATTGAATATTCTCACAAAATGCATACAGAGAGTAATTCACTCTGGCTACTAGAAAAAAAAAATCACATCTAGATGTTGTAATTTGGGGTCTTACATTTTGTCAGCAACAGGTCACACTGGTCATATCTGCCCCAGTACCAGTTCTTTGCATAGAGAACTAGAGCAAAATTGTATTCACTACAAATTCTATCTTTGCCTATCAGCAATAACAAAGATTTGTTTTAGATTTATCTCTCAATTGTTGCTTTTTTTCTCATTTTTCCTCCTTTTGTATAATCCAAAAGACACATTCCTTTAATAAGAGAGTCTTAAAATAACTGACAACTTCTTGTCATTGTTATAGGCACATTCTTCATCTTCAATTAGATAGGTTTTGAAAACACTTTAAAAACATACACAAAACATAAAAATAATATGTGTAGTTTCAGCAAACTCAGAAACCACAAATGCACAAATACCTTTTACAAAGTACTCTCTAAAATCAAGAAGTCTAACCACAAAGACAATGTACACAAAATGCGTAAGTCAATTAGGCAAAATTCATATAGATAAATGATATAATATTGTAAGTATGATTTATTGAAGTGATTAATTTCAAAGTATAATGTGTCTTCTCTTTCAAACTTGAGGGTATAATATCAGTTGATACTTAAGCACACTTAAAAAACTTAAACAAGAAATTAAAAGTGTTGATAAGCTCAATCTATAGACATTTTTTTGAATAAGAATTAACCAAAGACAGAAATATAGTTATTTTTATTTCATTAGAGTGAAAATGATGGAGGAATTAATTCACCAGTAATTATCTCTGTAATTAGCATTGCAGATTGCATCCATTAAGATACACTTAAGAAAATAATATTTCGCAAATTACCAGACACTATAAATAAAATATGAAAAGCAGTATTTTGACCAAAAAAACATAAAGCTAATCAATTATACTACTCTTGGAATAATATGTTGCTATGCTGGTATTCATGCTCTTGAGATTATGCAAATGTATTTCTACTATTCCACCTTAGTAGAAGTACTTGGGCTCTCTGGCTCTAGTGCCACAGATGTAAATCTAAGCTCCTTTAGTTCTCAGTGCTGCATAACTCAATCTAAAAACTTAATATTTCAGACCCTCAGTATTTTTATTTGCAAAATGGGTACAAATATTTGTAAAAATGTTATAAGGTTTAAACTATGAGACATAAAAACTGTTAAGTGCTCAGTGCACAGTAAAAGAGAAAATTAGTTCAACTAATTTTTCTTATTGCTGTTAATGTGGATTTTATTTCAACATTTTCCTCAATTATTTTATGATCCACTCAGATGAATTACTGTCTTTTTTTTTCTGACTACCAAAATATCATTATTCCCAGTTTAGTTTTTTTCAACATTTCCTTTTAAAAGCATTCTTTAAGTGTTTCAACACATGTAAACATCTATATATAGAGTATAGGTTTCATATCTATGTATAGTGTGTAGGTGATCATAAATATTATTCTATAAACTTCATCTTCACTCTAGAACTATTAATAGAACTAACTTAATAGAGAAAAATTGAGTGAGAGAATACAATAGAGTTAGACCATGAGAAAAACATGGAAATAGTTTAAGGTCTGTTAAGAGAAAGAAAAGAAAAAAAAATAAGGAATGATCAAGAGATATAGGTCATTAGGGGGAAATCCAAAGAATAATTGCTTTTCAGTGTTACATGTTTCAATGCTTATCATAGGCTTCTGCTCTGTGATAATGTTTTTTTAACCTTGTCATAAAATTTGCTTGATGACAGCTGGAATTGATTAAATTATTTAAGATTACTTATCTATGCCTGATAATAGAGATACTAGAGAATTATTCCCAACTGTATTTTTAAATGAATTAAATGTTACTGGTTTATTTTTCTGAAAGCTACTCAAGTAATTAAATCAATTTAATTTTACCTAAATATTTAGATTTAATTTGAACTAACACTGTTGCCCTACTTATTCTTACTACTGTCTGTCTGAATATATATCTATATATGTATATGTGTAAAAATATATAAAATATTTGCATATAATATAAATACATAATATATAATCGATATATATGTATATATGTACGTATTTGGTACAAGGGATTAAACCCAGGAGCACCTAACAACTGAGACCAGCCCTTTTCATTTTTTATTTGAAACAGGTCTCATTAAGTTACTTAGTGCCCCACTAAGATGCTGAGGCTGGCTTTCAACTTGTGATCCCTCTGCCCCAGCCTCCAGAGCCTCTGGGATTATAAGTATGTTGCCACTGTATCTGGCTCCTTAGTGTCTAAAAATTGATCAGACAGTTGTGTGACAAAAATAATGTTGACCTTTACATCATCTTCATCATCATCATCAACATTGTTATGAAAAGGGTTCTAATGCTGGAGAACTCCCTATTTACTGACTGCTCATTATTTATCAGAAGCTGTGAAAAGCCCCATTTATGATCTTTATGAATTAGAGGTAACAGTGTCATTTTATTAATGAAAATATTGGATGAAATTTTTCATTTGAAAGCATAGTTCAATGTCAGAAATAATATTTACCCACCTATGCTATGGACAAATTCATGAGTATTTACTTATTGCTGTACTGCTACCCCGAACATTTCTGTCCCCAGTTTTCAAAGTCTGACATTCTTACTACATTCGTTCAATTACTATCTTGATTGTCAACACTCTTTTTTATATCATTAAATATTGCATAATAAAGTATTAGCTTTTTGTTTGTTCATTTTGTCGGTGTTTTAATGTCCAGCAGAATAAAAGTGTCTGTGAGGGAAGACACATTCTCTCTCCTATCCTCAGTATGCAGAAGACTTCTGGACCTACCGCTGGCATTGGACACATGACTGTTGAATAGAAGGTCTGTCTATTCTGTGATCCATGCACGCCTGTAAGTGAAAATTAGATATACTGGCTGGATTTGTTGTTGCTGTTGTAATTGTCTCTGTAGAGCTATCTTCCTTTCTACTCTGTGCGTTAAGAGGCTATTTAGGTTTGGCTCCCATTGAGTGAAGCTAAAGTTGAGAAAACATGAAGTGTCTTTATTAGATCCCTGAATTTGAGAGGTGTGGTGCAAGAGTACTTATTTTTCTTGTTCACTCCCCATCAGGCTGTAGGTTGCCAATGCCTGTTTTCCTCTATTGAAGACATAGCTCTTCTCCAGCAGCCCTCACCTAAAGCTCTAGCTCTTCTCAGCTGGTTTCTACTAGCAATCTCTGTCCTTAAGGTCTAGTTGATTTCAGTTACTTTATAGCCTGTGAGTGCCTCAACACATCATGGTGATTACTGTTGGTCTTGCCAATACTTCAGTAACTACTGCAATGAAAGGTGAGATGAGAATGGAGAGAAGGAGTGTTAATCACATTATTAGAGGTAAAATTGATAGTCATTTTAATTTGCTTTGAACATAAAGTCCAGAAGACTCTGATGGATTAGATGTGGTGTTAAATAAAGGAAAATGTGAAAGGCAATTTCAAACTTTGATCTGAATAACAAAGTAGAGATGCTGTTCATCAATATAGGGAAAATTGTGGTTGATGACCTTATTGAGAGGGAAATCGAGAACTTTGCCTTGAATATTCTGCTTTTCAAAGTCTTATAAAGTACACACTGACCATGTAATGGGTCTTTTTAAATGTTAAACTTTAAATTGGAAATGTTCTCTTGATAGAGATGGGATTTATATATGTAGCAGTGGATGGGCATGTGTGTAGAAGAAAAGATGGCAGAGTATGGAAAAGCTTGATTGATGTGGAAGACTTTCTGCATAAATCCTTAGTGACAAAAGAAGATACAATTATAAATCAAGAGAGAAAATGGATGCTAAATCATTGCTTATTGTTAAGATTGTGCTGCCAAATGGTGACCTATACTGCTCATTTGAATTTTGATTGATTTCCCTAATTACTAGAAAACAAAGCCTGGTTCTACTGTACTGAGGGAGATCAAATTGGTCTGTGCACATCTAAGAAACCTAAGGGCTAAAATGTTTAGAAGGTATAATAGAAGGTTACTTGTACAACTGAAGGAAATGATTGATATAATTTCCTGATTCAGACTCTAAGAAAAAAAAATTACTTCTGAAAAAAATATTATTGTAAGCATTATCTTATGTGGTAGATGCCAAGCTAAGATTTTGGCTCTGATAGTTCTAAGAAAAACCCCTAATGTATTGGCAGTAAATGAAGAGGATACTGGGTAAATGGAAATTTTAATGCCCCCATTCCAGCAGGGAAGTATATTTTTTAAAAAATAATTTCTCAAATATAAGTTCCAAGAGTACAAATTTATATAGAAAAACAAAAACACATAAGAAAATAAGATATTATGAACAAAGACTACAGGAGGCAAGAAAAATAAATAATCAGACATTGTAAGGCTGTAAATTTGAAGAATATTAGATCAAAACATAAATATATCCAAAACACTGGATATTTGAAATAATTAAGACTAAAAGCAATAAAAGGAAACATTAAACTGTCAAAGCATTAAGATAGAATTGGAAAAGATCCAAACAGAATATGTAGGAGAAGCCCCTGGCTCTTGACTGGCAGCTGTGAATGTCTCGAGCATGTAAGGAAAACCTAAGCTGAAGCAAGCCTGGCAGGCATACCTGCAGGAAGGAGTTTTCCGCTCTGGTAGGCCAGTGGAGCAGACCACCTCCCCATAATTAGCATAACTGTTGCCAGGGAAACCGTAGGGGGCCCAGATTGGACCCTGAGCAAAGACACAATTAGATATTAGTGGAAACATGATTGGACGAGGTACAATCCTTACTTTGCATACCTGGATGTTACATGATTGGACACAGTTACAAACCCTAAATAACATAAGGACAAACAGGTAATAAATCTTTATTGGCTATTTAAGAACAAACATTTTCTAAATAAACGAGTCCACAGACAACTTGCAACTTGTCTGCTTTTTCACCCAACTCCCTGTGACTGGCTCTGGCACTGTGCTGTTACCCCTACACCTGAGTGAAGCTGAGGTGAACTTACTTCAAGTATATAAATAAAAAGTAAGAGAACTGAAATCAGACACTTAATATGTGTTACAATTTAAGAACAAAAAGAGTATATAAAGAGAAAAAAATGTAGAAAACTATAACATAATTTCTATAAAAATTACCTTGGATTGTGCAAAAATAAAGACACAGGGAATATATATAAGGAATTGCAAAAATGTAAATGGAGGGATAAGATTTAACATATCAAACTGTAACCCGAAGAGTAAAAATATTATGCTAAAAATAAAGGAGTGCTAATGTTTTAATAACAATAAAACAAATATTTTCAGTTATGGAAATAAATTATCATATTAAGGAAAGTCAATGAACCCCAAGGAATATTCTCAGACATATTGAATTGAAATTTATCAATGTCTATAGCAGCTTAATTGGCAATAGCTAAAGTTATGGATCCAGTCTAAGTGACCAACAGATCAATGGATAAAGAAAATGTGGATATATACACAATGTGATATTACTTAGCCATAAAGAGAGATGAAATTCTAGGATTTGCTGGTAAATGTATGGAACTGGAGAATATCATGCTAAATGAAATAACCCAACCCCCAGAACAAAAGGCCAAATGTTCTCTCTGATATGGGAATACTAACTCATAGTATAGTTAGTAAAGCAGGGGGATGGTTACGGAAGAATAGACATACTTTGGATTTAACAAAGGGAAATGATAGGAAAGGAGGGAGAATGGGAATAGGAAAGACAAAAAATCGAAATGAACATTACTTTCCTATGAACAATGTAATTCCATATCTTGTACAACCAGAAGAATGGGAAGTTGTACTCCATTTATGTATAATATGTCAAAATACATTCTACTGTCATGTATAACTTAAAAGAACAAATTAAAAAATTCACATACAAAGAAATTTATAAACCTTTTGTACTCTTTGCATGTAGAATTACATTTATAGAATCTTAACTCTTAATAACTTTGTGTTTATTAAAGACACAGAAATAAAGAAATCTCAAACTTTTTCCATTTACCAATTTACAAAAACACATTTAATGTTTAAATATATTACCTTATGGTATTTAAGAAATTAAGAGTACTTGATTTTATATTTAGCAGTTGATGTTTTAGCACTTCTATTTGTAAATTAATCAGATATTTTGTTAACACTTTTATGAAGATCAATCCCATTTATGTTAAATCTAATCTACTCATTTTTTTTAAGACTTGGAATTTTTTTAATTAGTTCTTTTTAATTACACATGACAGTAAAACCCATTTTGATATAATTATATAGCAGGAAATATATCTTTTTTTCACAATAAAGATTCACACGATTCATATAATCTTACATATACATAGGGTAATACTGTTTAAGTCTACTATCTTTCCTTCCCCCACCCCCTCCCATCCCATTTTCCTCTACACTAGCCATACTTCCTCCATTCTTTCTTGTCCCCCCATGACCCTTCCCACATTATGTATCATCATCCACTGATCAGAGAAAACATTCAGCCTTTGTTTTTTGGGGCTTGGCTTATTTCACTTAGCATGATATTCTCCAACTCCACCCATTTACCAGCAAATGCCATAATTTTATTCTTCTTTATGACTGAGTAATATTCCATTGTGTATATATACCACAGTTTCTTTATCCATTCATCAGTTGAAGGGCATCTAGGTTGGTTCCATAATTTAACTATTGTGAATTGAGAAGCTATGAACACAGATGTGGCTGCATCACTATACTTTGCTGATTTTAAGTCCTTTGGGACTGAGGCATGGGATAGCTGGGTCAAATGGTGGGTCCATTCCAAGTTTTTTGAGGAATCTCCATTCCTCAAAATCACCCTGCTTTCCAGGGTGGCTGCACCAATTTGAAACTCCACCAGCAATGTATGAGTGCCTTTTTCCCCATATCCATGCCAATACTTATTATTGTTTGTGTTCCTGATAACAGCCACTCTAATTGGAGTTAGATGAAATCCTAGGGTGGTTTTAATTTGAATTTCTCTAATTGCTAGAGATGATGAGCTTTTTCATATATTTGTTGATCACTTGTATATCATCTTCTGTGAAGTGTCTGCCCAGTTCCTTAGCCCATTTATTGATTTGGTTCTTTGTATTTTTGGTGTAAAGTTTTTTAAGTTCTTTATAAATTTATAATCTACTCATTTTTAACTGCAAAATCCAGGATATCAAAGTGTAGTTAACAGTATTTGCCATCTCTTCCCTGTTGAAGAAAAATCCTAGAAGCAATGGATATCGCATTTTAGAAATTTTATAGAAACCAACACTTTATTATCTGACCAGAAAAACTTGTGAATTAGTAATTTAAAGACATCTTTACTCTCATCTGTTTACCTAATTTAAATTTAGCTTTTTTCAAATTTACATGAACTAAAGGATATTTGAATTCATTTCTTAAATTTTGATTTATGAGTGCTCATTTATCTATCTGCTAATTTTGATACCATGTACATGATATACAGACACATGTAAGTATGTAGAAACAAGAATACAATTCACAGGTGTGTACACATACATAAAAGACAAGAAACAAAGATCTTGTAGCTTTTCTTTTTTTTTTTTTTGGTACTAGGGATTGAACCCAGGGGCACTCTACCACTGAGCCACATCCCCAGCCCTATTTTGTATTTTATTTAGAGACAGGGTCTCACAAAGTTGCTTAGGGCCTTGATAAGTTGCCAAGGCTGGCTTTGAACTCGTAATCCTCCTGCCTCAGCCTCCCAAGTGCTGGGATTATAGGTGTGTGCCACCACACCCAACGCCAGATCTTGTAGCTTTTTAAAAGTAGATCTCCACAGGTAGGAGGCAACATTATATATGCTTATTAAAACCTCTATTAGATTTAACCTGTAACAAATTAAAATAGAATCAAATTATTAATTTACATTAATAGCACAAGCCTGCACAGTTGGAAATTCCAGGTGTAAAGTCTGAAAGCCATGGTGGACACTGAAATCAAAAGTCCAATTGGCCACTTGTCCCCAGTGGCTATCATATTTATTCCAAACATGACCAGGTCTATGTCCTTATGATTTTGTAAAAGGAGATTTTTTTTTTAATGTATTTGAGATCCAACCCTTGAACAAATGACCTCTGAACAAAGACAGAGTGCAAAAACCTCTATAGTCAGATTAAATAAGACTGATCAGAAAAATATTTTAATTTAGGCATGAAGGATTAAATGTGAATTCACCATAAAACCATGAGCTCAAAAGCAGAAGTTTAAAAAATAATATGGCTGTAATACTCTAGTAAAGGAACATGTAGAACTTTTTTATTGATTAGAGTGTACCTTCTTTTTCTATTTTCTTTTTTGTTCTTTTTAGTTACACTTGGCAGTAGAATGTATTTTGATATATACATGCATGGAGTATAACTTTCTATCCCATAGTTGTACATGATGTAGAGTTACACTGGTTGTGTATTTATACATGAACATAGGAAATTAAGGTCCACTTTATTCCACTGTCTTTCCTATTTTCATCTCTCCTCATTTTCCTTTGCTCCCCTTTCTTCTAATCTAATGAACTATACTAGTCACTTGTAATGTTAATGGGGAGTATAACAAAGGAAGGATGGCGTAAAACCAAAATATTGTGATCTTTGTTATGTATAGTCACATATTTAGTGAGATCACAATTAGCACATTATGTGAAATATTGGTCACAGTCTCCCAGGTTTGACTTTTGTAGCCACTGCAGGACCAGCCAATAACTGGGGCTTGCCTGCTCTCCACAATAATATACACAAGGACATCCAATTTTAAAAGCTGTCAGAAGAAATGGAAGTGTCCCTACCAACAACAAACACATAAATACAATAAACAAAATTGGTTCCAAAGAGCAAAACTGGAAGAAAGAAATGAGTTCAATAACAAATCCTACCCTGGACAGTGTTAAATGTAAATCTGTTACCCATGCTGCAACTGTCCTCATAAAGGGTGATTTGGTCTACCCTTAAGTGAAGAAAACTATATGGTGCACAAATATGCTCATGTTTCTGAACAAATTATCTATGGTTTGTTTTTCTTTAACTCCTATTTGCCACATATTAGTAAAGCCTGTGGTTGAACATCATGTGAATATAATCACCGTATGCTTTCTTTCTGGCTTTTAATATGGAATGCAGACTCATATAGCACATTGCTGTAATTGTGGTTCTTCCCATTGCCGAATGGAATTCACTGTAAGACTATAACAATCAGTCTAACTGTTCTATTAGTGATGAACATATGTGTTTTTCCATTGGACTAAGAATGTTAAAACTACAGTTTTGATTTTTGTGCCCATTCATGGGTGCACATATGCAGTCATTCTTCTTGAATCACATAAAATACAGAACTGCTAGATCACAGGGAAGGATTTTTTAGATTCTAAGATATCACTGGAAAGTTTTCTTCAGTTTGTATCCACTTTGTTTTCTAGTAGGTATGTATTGAGGGGGATGCCAATTGATCCACATTCTTGCGAAACCTTGGTTTTAAAAAATATTTTAATTTGAAACAATGAGTATAGATAGGGGTATTTTAGTTTAAGTATGATAAAGATTTTCATTCACTTCTCCCTCATTTCTAGCAATTTTTTTTCTTTTGTATAATCGCTATGTTGGCAGCCTTTTCTGTGAACTATCGATTTTAAACCATGTACTCAATATTTGTTAGTCATTTTTTCTTGTTGATTAATATAAATTCCTTTAATGTTTTGGTTTTGATTAATCTGCCAGACATAGGAACTAGACACATTCATCCCAGACTATGGCTTTTTTTAAAACCTTGTAATGCCATCTTTGGCTGCATATATCTTATTTTTAATGAAATTCACCAAATTATTTTATGGTGTTATTTTTCCCATTTAAAAAATCTTGTGATACCAATGTTATAGAAATATTTTACTATATTTTTCCTAAAAGTTTCTAAATTCTTAATTGTTAACTTTCCCATCCATATAATCCATTTAGATATAAATTGAGTAGGTGATTAGGTTAATTTTTTTCACACATAGATATCCAATTTACTAATTGAAAAAAAAATCTTTCAGTATAATATAGCAGCATATTTTCTGTGCTGTGATTACACATGGTCCTCTACTTAGAATTATGTGACAAAAATTTTTGTCATATGAATGATGAGAAAATGATATGTATTCACTAGATACTGCACTTCAAATTTTATATTTTCATCTATTTCTGGGTTAGAAATATGAGGTATTTACATAAAGGATTATTCATAATATTTTATGACTTTCTGGAAAAAAATACATTGTTTTAAAAATTTTATTTGATATTTTTAGGTATACATGATGGTAGAGTATATTTTGACATATTTATATCTTATTCTAATTGGGCTCCCAGTCTTGTGGGTATACATGATGTGGAGAGACACTGGTGTATTCATATATGTGCATAGGTAAGTTGTGTTGGATACCTTCCACTGCCTTTCCTATTTCTTCCCTCCATCCCTTCCCTTCATTCTCCTTTGTCTAATCTACTGAACTTCTATTCTTTCCTACATATCACAGAGTACATCAAACCTTTGTTTTTTGACATTGGCTTATTTCACTTGGCCTGATCGTCTCCAGATCCATCCATTTACTGGCAGATAGCATAAAGTTATTCTTTTTTATGGCTGAGTAATATTCCATTGTATATATATGTGTGTGTGTGTGTGTGTGTACATTGTGTGTGTGTGTGTGTATATATATATATATATATATATATATATATATATATAAAACAAATTCTTTATCCATTCTGTGGAAGGGCAGCTAGGTTGGTTCCACAAATTAACTATGGTGAATTGAGTTGCTATAAATATTGATGTGGCTGCGTCAGTTTAGTATGTTGATTTTATCTCTTTTGGATATATACTGAGGAGTGGGATAACTGGGTCATTGTGGAATTATTGTTCCATTCCTAGCTTTTGGGGGAATCTCCATACTGCTTTTCAGAATGTTGGCAGCAATTTTCAATCCCACTAGCAGTGTATGAGTGCATCCTTTTCCCCACACTCTCTGGCAACATTTATCTTTATAATTCTTGATTTTTGCCCCTCTGACTGGAGGGAGATGAAATCTTGGTGTAGTTTAAATTTGCATTTCTGTAATTGCTGGAGATGTTTTTTGACATTTTGTATTCTTTTTTCTGTGAAGTGTCTGTTCAGTTCCTTTGCCCATTTATTGACTGGATTATTCATTTATTTATTTATGTATTTATTTATTTGTTGAGTTTTTTGAGTTCTTTAAATATTTTGGAAATTAATGCTCTATCTGAGGAGTGAGCAGCAAAGATTTTCTCCCATCGTGTAGACTCTCTCTTGAGGCTTTCAATTGTTTCCTTTGTTGTGAAGAAACTTCCTAGTTTTTACCATCTCATTTATTGATTCTTGATTTTAGTTCTTGTGCTTTGGGAGTCTTATTGAGGAAGTGACGATGGAGTGTTGGGCCTATACTTTCTGCTAGTAGGCACAGGGTTTCTGATCTAATGCCCAGATTTTGATCGACTTTGAGTTGAATTTTGTGCAGGGTGAGAGATAAAGATTCAATTTCATTGTGTTACATATGAATTTCCAGTTTTCCAAGGACCATTCGTTGAAGAATTTGTCTTTTCTCCAATGTATGTTCATGTTACCTTGTCTAGTATGAGATTAAAAATATAGTGCACCATTATTAAGTGGGGTCCATTGCAGGGATGCAAGATTGGTTCAACATATGGAAATCAATAAATCAGGAAAACTATCCCATTCCAAATAGCCTCAAAAAATAAAATAAAATAAAATAATTGGGAATCAATCTAACAAAAGAGGTGAAAGACCTCTACAATGGAAACTACAGAATACTAAAAGAATAATTTGAGGAAGTCCTTAGAAAATGGTAAGACTTCCCATGTTCTTAGATAGGCAGAGTTAATGCTGCCAAAATAGCCATACTCTCAAAAGCACTATACAGATTTACTGCAGTTCCTATTAAAATTCCAATGAGGTTCTTTAAAGAAATAGAAAACGCAGTCTTGAAATTCATTTGGAAAAATAAGAGGCCCAGAATAGAAAAAGCAATCTCTAGTAAGAAAAGCGATGTAAAGGGCATCACAATACCAGACCTTAAACTATATTACAGAGCCATAGTACAAAAAACAACATGTTATGGGGACAAAAGCAGACATAAAGACCAATGGAATAGAATAGAAGAAAACACATCTTTAAAATAGGCTAATATTCAGAGCACTTTTAAGTTCTTGGAAAAATAGAACAGAATATTCAGTGTTCTCATAGATAACCTTGACCTCACAAATATGAACACTTTCCCGTGGTCAACACCTTGCACTTCAGTGGAACGTTGTTGCAACTGACAAAAGTTGCACTCATAATGATCATCTATAGGCCATCGTTTACAGTGTATTTATTTCATGACTTTTGACACATGTATAATGATATGTATTCAATGTTATGGTATCACACACAATAAACATCTTCTGTGCTCCCCCTATTTTTCTCTTCCTTTTCACAACTCTGATCACTTTACTGCTCTTGATGGTTTTTTCTTTTTTTTTCCCGCCTAGAACATGTGGAGCTCTATATGTTGTCCCACAGTATACGCCCTTTTCAGGTTGGAACCTCTCATTCAGTAATAGACATGCAAGGTTCCTCCATGACTTTCCATGGCTTGTGAATTTGTTTCCTTATTGTTGAATAGCATTCCATCATCTGGATGGAACACAAAAGCACAGACAAACACCTGTTCTACACAGAGTTAATCTATCCATTCACCTCCAGGAGGACATGTTGGTTACTTTCAATTGTTTTTGGAAATCACAGATAAAACTGATATAAAATCTGTGTTGAAGTGTTTGTGTGAATCTAATCTTTCAACTCATTGGAATGCATACTGAGGAGTATGATTGCTGATGACATGAAGAGCATGTTCGAGTTTGTAAGAACTTGTAAAATCATCTTGCCAAGCAGCTCTATCCTTCTTTATTCCCATGTAATTAAAGTTTCTTTTTCTAAAAAAGAAGTTATTTGTTCTAATTTGTTGTACATGACAGTAGAATGCATTTATACATTTTGATGGATCATACATAAATGGAGTGTGATTTCTCGTTTTTCTGATCATACATATTGTAGGATCACGTCAGTCTTTCTTTCCCTCCACATTCTCAAGAACATTTCATGCTGTCAGTGTTTTGGACTTAGGCAATCTAATAGATCTGATTTGGCATCTCATTTTTTTTAAATTTGCAATTTCCTAATGGTATATAACACTGGGCATATTTTCACATGCTTAACTGTCATCTGTATACTTTCTTTGGAGATTTGCCCATTCAGTTCTCTTTCTCTATTTTTAATCAAGCTATTTACTTTCTTATTGTTAAGAGTCCTTTACAGCCAGGCGTGGTGGCTCACACCTGTAATCCCAGCTGCTTGGGAGGCTGAGGCAGGAGGATCCAACCTCAGCAAAAGCAAGGCACTAAGCAACTCAGTGAGACCCTGTCTCTAAATAAAATACAATATAGTACTGGGGATGTGGCTTAGTGGTTGAATGTCCTGAATTCAGTTCCCAATCTACCCTCCAAAAATGAAGGTCCTTTGCAATCACTACTATGAGATTCCATATCACCCCACTCAGAATGGCAATTACCAAGAATACAAGTAACAATAAATGTTGGTGAGGATGTGGGAAAAACCCTTCACTTAGCCATTGTTGGTGGGACTGAAAATTGGTGCAATCACTCTGGAAAGTAGTACAAAGATTCCACAGAAAACTTGAAATGGAAACACCATTTGACTCAGTTATCCCATTCTTTGGTTTATACCCAAAGGACTTAAAATTACCATACCACAGTGACACAGCCACTTCAATGTTTATAGCAGCTCAATTCACAATAGTCAAGTTGTGGAACCAAACTAGAGGCATTACAAGAGGTGAATGGGAAAGAAAATGTGGTATATATGCACAACGGAATATTACTCAGCCATTAAGAAGAATAAAATTATGGCATATGATACTAAATGGGTGTAACTGGAGAATATTATGCTAAATGAAATAAGCCAGTCCCCCAAAACCAAAGGTCAGATGTTCTCTCTGATATGTGGATGCTAACACACAACAAGGGAGAGGGAGTTTCGAATTTCATTGGATTAGACAAAGGGGAATGAAGGACAGGGTGGGGGAATAGGAAAGACAGTGGAATAAATCAGACATAACTGCCCTATCCTTACATATGAATCCACGACCAGTGTAACTCCACATCTTGTTCAACCACAATAATGAACTGAAAGAAGTTTTACTTATTCTATGTATATATATTATGTCAAAATATACTCTACTGCCATATATACCTAGAAAGTACAAGGAAATAGAGTCTTTTTCATATTATTGTTCTGTTTCAGTTGTATCCATTAAAAATATTTTGTTCTGGCATGTAACTTGGTTTTTTATTCTTTTGACAGTGTCTTTTAGAGAGTAGAACTTTTATATTTTAATGAAATCCAGCTTACCAGTTATTTTTCTCTGAATGGCATTTGTATTTGACTACATGACCAGGATAACTCCACATCATGTACAACTGGAAGAATAGGATCCTAAATAGAACAATTACATTCTATGTATGTATAATTTGACAAAATATTTTGTATAACTTAAAAGAAAAAATAAAAACATAAGAACAAGTATGAAATATGTATCTTAAAAATAAAAAGTATTGGTCAGCATATGAAGGGAGATGACCACAAATTAGAAAGACTTTTAAAAGTAACAACTTAGAAAATGGGAGAAGCTCGCTCCAGCTGTAGTAAATGCACTAGTCATATTTTGAGGAGTAGACATAGAAGAATCATTATGCTTATGGAAATTATAACCTAGTATTGCAATCACATAGATATTAGCTTCCTACTGGGATAAGCAAAACTGAAAAAGTATGACAAAGTAACAGCAATGAGGTAAAGGAGTGGATACTGACATCAATTTGGCACAGCCTATCAGAGACTGTTTTGCATCCCAAGAGAAGTTAGAAAGATGAACACCCTGTTAGCAATTCACTTGTGGGTACCATAATCAATGAGAAACTTTTGTTCGTATGCATTAAAAGACATACATATATTTATAGTAGATTATTTGTAATAGCAAAACCTGGAAACAGCAAAGGAAATTTATTTTAGTGTTTTCGCACTAATGGATGCTACTTGGCATTAAAATAAATGAAGTATAACTACAAACATTAATATGCATCAAGAGTCAAAAACTATATTGTTTAGAAAAAAGTCAGAGAAAAGTACCATATTATAACATCAAAAGCAGGCAAAGTTAAATTATACATTACTAAAAAACATATGACCAAAATACATGTATTTTGTTTAGAAATGCATAGATATTCTGAAAGTATAAAAAATCAAGAAATGTTAATACTAGATTTAAGTATGTATTTCTAAGGCATGTCTAAGAGATATCATAAGGACACAAAAAAGATTTCAAAATTTATAAGAATACATATCTCACATTTTGTAATGCATTGATTTTCATGATGTTAAAAGCAACAGATCCATCTTATTTATTATTTAATAAGTATGATGCTTTTATGGTAAAATTGTCTTCAAATATGTTACCACAAATATTTCCCTTATTACCACCCTGACTTAATAGTGAACTGGCAAATGATTATCCAGAATTGGTGGTACAAGGACTTGCTTTCCCCATTCATTTATATATTTAGGTGGTTTCCTATTATAACCTAGTATAAAAATAATAAAAGAAATTTGTCATTCACACCACATAGTTTTTAGTATGTAATCAATATGGGTATGATAGCATTACTCCAAACTCCATTAAATATAATATTTGATTTTACCTAGGATTCTTATAGTTTCCTATAATTTTCCTCACAATGACAAAGAATGTCATTGAAAGAATCTTAGTAGTGAATTAGACTAAGTAGAAAAATAGCATTTGAAGGAATAGGAATAGGCTTTCTTGGGGTTTGCAGAATCTGAAGTAATTTTTTCTTTCAGTGTCCTGTCTATATGAATAGTTTATTTTAAATTGGTTTAAAATTCATCATCATGGGCTGGGGGTGTAGTTCAGAACTGAAGCACTTGCCTGTCATGTGTGAGTTGCTAGGATTGCACTCCAGCACCGTAAAGTATAAAAATAAAAATTAAATATAATTCATTGTCACATGAGAAGTATAGTGATGTGTGTGTGTGTGTGTGTGTGTGTGTATTGTGTGTATACAGAAAAGATAAAGACAGTAAAGAACCATTTGCCTACCTGTTTGTCATTCAGTTGGGAACACTTCTCTTTAGGTCCAGACCTATCTTTTTGTTCAAATACAATCAAAATGTGTGATTCTATTTGCATAATTTTC
This sequence comes from Glaucomys volans, assembly GCA_020662805.1. Taxonomy (NCBI): domain Eukaryota; kingdom Metazoa; phylum Chordata; class Mammalia; order Rodentia; family Sciuridae; genus Glaucomys; species Glaucomys volans. The sequence goes on from JAJEJO010049589.1 coordinate 316,118, forward strand.
TATTTCCTTTGAGTTCCAGGTAACCTTCCATCAGCATATTCCTTACAATTAACTTAAAGTATTTGTTTTATATTTGATATTGAATGTGGACTCCTCTCTTTTGCAGGCAAATGACTTCTTAGCGTATTGTTTTTGAAGCACAATTTCCTTTTCTGTGAACCAGGGTAGGCATTGTATGTAGATTAGGAATAATTTATGTCTAATTAATTATTAATGTTTTTCCCTATTTCTTTTTTTTCATAAAATACATCTGATAGTTTTTCGTAGGAGATTGTGTTTCTAAATTTCAATTTTTGATATCTAAATTTTAATTTTGGATAATCAAGTATATAAAAACTAAGATCATTTCAGATTCTGAAAATTGTTATGGAAAAGATATACTACTGGAGTAAAACATCAGGGTGAGAAGAGGTAAAAACAAAGGAAATCATCTTTGAGGAACTAATAGAAAAGATATCTGAATGATGAGGGAAGAGAAAACAAGCATGCAAAGATATCCTGGAATAAAATTCTAGGCAGAAGGAACATCTATTACAAATTTTCTAAGTTTAACCAGATAATACCACTGTTCTACACTGGTGAACTTTGTTATTATCTAAATTCTTAAACAATTGGATGTTTAAGCAAGGGGAAGTTTGAAACAGATCTCTTCAGCTTCTTCGATTGTATATTGGTGGTATGCGCTAGGAATTAAGAGTAGAAAAAAGTGAGTACAGTCATTGGCTATTGGGAGGTTGAGGAATGTCTGATGGTGGTTTGGACTGAATAACAGGTGAAGGAGAAAGGAATTGAAGCAGACTGCCTTTAAAAATGCCCTTCTGATTTTTTCTTTCTTTTTTTTTCTTTTGGGGAGGGGTGGGTGGGTACCAGGAATTGAACTGAGGGCCACTTAACCACTGAGTCACATCCCCAGACCTATTGTGCATTTTTTTTGAAGACAGGGTCTGACTGTGTTGCTTAGCACCTCACTTTTGCTGAGGCTGACTTTGAATTCCTGATCCTCCTGTCTCAGCTTCCCCAACTGCTGAGATTACAGCACACCCAGCCATTCTGATTATTTCTGAATCAGTGAAATAAAGATTCTTCAGCTTTTGTGTCATTTAATGAGATGGGGAAAACTGAGGAGGGAGAAGATAAGGTCTGACATTTCTAGGTTAATTTCAAAGGACCTATTAAACGTATGATGCAAGATTAAATAACGAATGTGAATTAAATGCAAAGATGTAGTTGGTAGCTGCCAAGCTAAAATATCTCTACATAGTTGTATGGCAAGTATTGCAAAGCATAGAATATATGTATTTAAAATCTCCTTATCTACTTCTATATCTTTATATTCCTGGCTCTTCCATGTCAATTATTTCACTTTACCTGTTTTAATTCTTCTACCATTAAACTGTATTTAGTGTTTACTAATCATTGCACAAACAGCAACTAGCCTGAAGCCAGATGTAAAATTCAGATTCTGTAAATGTTCATCAATGTATAAATATTTGAAGGGAAATTTAAAAGAAAAATTAGTTCTGCATACAATATAGGAAAATATATTATTCTTTAGTTTTGTGATTCAGATCCCAGACTATATGAATACCTTTTCATGTTCATAGACTGGTAAGAATTAGAAGTTGATTGCTGAGGCACAGTTAAAAAAAAAAAACAGTAGAAAAGTTTGTTTGAATGGAATTCTGATCCACCATAATGTATAGTAAGTCACAGAGAAAAAAAATTATTCTCAGTTGAAATAATCATTGCAGGATAATTTTTATTATGAGCATCATGTCAAGACCTTCCACTCTGTTCTTTAATTTTAATGTCCCATGTAGTTTCCAGAGATGTGAAAACTTTAGTGTGCTATCACACATGTAATCATCAAAACACAGAAGTGATTTAAGTGTTAGAAGAAAGTGTGATACCAAATTCCCAGAAGTCGTTTAATACCGCGTAGTGGAAAGAAAGTTCCTTAATAGATCCCTCATGAAGCCAGCATTCAGAATCTTTTAATGGAACTGTCTAGGGCCTCTGTGTTAAGGATGATGTATAATGTTAGTTTTTAATAGATGCTTTTGATCAAATTAACAAGGTGTCATTCTATTCCTAGGTTGCTAAAACTTCTTTTATTAAATTGGGAATTGATGGTGAATCCCACCATCTTTTGCATCTTCTGTGAAGTTGATAATTTGTTTTTGTCTTTTAATCTTTTAAGATAATACATCATACCATTTTAGGACATTTAAATGTAGACTTAGTTTTGCATTGCTAGGTTAAACTATTTATTCAAGATATATTAACGTTTTGATATAGTGTTATATTTGATTAGCTAATATTTTATTTATAATCATTGCCTGTGCACTCAAAAGTAACATTTAATCATAGATAAGGTTTTATTTGTACTTTGTTGTGTGATTTTGGTAGTGCAATTATACTAGCCCCCTATAATTAACTTGAAATTACAAGCATACTTTATTTATTAGGCTTCACTTTATCACACTTCACAGATAATGTGTTTTCCACAAGTTGAAAATTTGGCAACCCTTTCTTGTCAATCAGTGCAGTTTTTCAATAGCACTTGCTCACTTTGTATCCCTGTGTCACTTTCTGACAATTCACATAGTTTTTCAACTGTCATTGGAGGTTGCCCTGATGCATAGTCCAAACCTTTTGTGTCCTGGGAAGCCAAAAGTGAAAGACATGGGGGAAGACATAGTAAAATGGGCATTGCTTGATAATGAGGGAGAGTTTCAAAAGAGAGAGCTACATTTTCCATGGTCATTTTTCATTTTTTTATTTTTTGTTTGTGTGTATTCCTTTAATAATCACTACCTTTTCAAATTACTTGCTCATTTTTTCCTATTGGTATTTATTTTTGATTTGTAAAAGAGAAGTGTGCTTTGTTTTTTTCTTTACATTTTCTGGGTATGATTCCTTTGAAGACATATCTCAATGTCTTTGTTTCTGGGAAATGTGTTGTGTGTTCCTTTATTAATGTATTTCATTCCATTTATTTTCTGATAAATTTCTGAGCCTCTTGTAGGACACATTGAATCTTCAATTATTCTCTCTCTTATTTTCTCCTCTCATTTCCATATTATTGCACTATTCTGAGGGATCTCTTCATTTCATAATCTTTTCACTATATATATAAAACAAATATACAAATATTTTAATCCCCTAAAACTCCATATTTTTTTCAGTGGTTATATTTTTATTATTTACTTCCTTGTTTGTAGGTATTCTACTCTCTGGATTATATGTGATCATCTCTGGTTAGAGAATTTTAAATTTTTTCCTTGTTCTTCCCATTTTGTGTCAAATTTTCTTTAAGTTCACCTTGATCTTTTTCATTCAATTACCTGACATTCCTCTTAAACTGAAGGTCTTGGTTATATGGGTGTATTTTAGAAAAGAAACAGGGTAGAAGGCTTAATTTTCCTAGATAGTTGTGTAGATATTGTGTCTCTCTAGTTATCTATCTAAATGAGAAACCTAATTGAAAGACCAATTTTAGGTACAGAAAGCTGCATACATACTTTAATTTATGATAATCAAAAATAAAGCAAATACAAGGCTGGTTATTAGACTGTGGGCTCTCTGTACGTCAGAATTAGCAGATAGAATGGATTTTCTGTATGTGATGTTTTGTCAATGTTTACCATAAACTTCTTGCTATTTTAAAATTTAAAAATAACTTAGATTTCAATATTATAATGTATATAAAAGTTATATCAGACCAGAACAATCCTTATGAGAGAGCAAAATTATCTCTGTTGGAAAGCTAGTTGCTTAATGATTATGTCATTAATGCAAAGGCTGTGATTGGATTACATATCAATAAATGGGATCTGATGCTAAAGTAATCCAAGGCATTCATATCTATTGTAGGATTATACTTGACAAAACATTTGAGTGCTTACATCCAGCGTGTACTGGTGAAATGTTTCATAAAGAAATATTTAATGGAATATTTCATGTCAGTATGCAGACTAGTAAATCACCATAAAAATAGTCAAAGTGTCTAAATTTTAGTAACCATTCTATAACCTTGACACTATCATCTTGAAGCTAATCATATAACCTAAGCTCAGTTTCTGCATATATAAAATAGGAAAGATAGTTTTTAAATTTAACTTAAGATTTTTCATGGTAATTAATGAAAACAACAACAACAACAACTCACACACAAAAACAAGTAAATAAAAAGCCGGTCAATTTAAAATAAGTAAATTGGCAATTCCCAAGTTCAAACTGAAATTGTAAATTACATAGTACAATAATTTGTAACTCAGTGGAAAATAATTCTGGACTTTGGACCTGCTTCAACAACTAAAAAAGTCAATTGACCTTGAACAAATATGTTAACTTCTATTTTCTCCAGTTTAATGTGGATAACAATTCCTGCCTCTAAACTCCCTGGACTGTCGTGAAGACCCAGGTTGAATTCATGAGAAAACAGCCATAGGAACTAATAAGAGTTTATTACTAACACATCATAATACAAATATCAAATTACTTACTGAATAGTAACAAAGCCTTGAGGTGCCTTCAGGCTTCAAAGGAATGACAAATCTCAGCTTGGACTGCCCAAAGAGAGCTCTGTAGAGGGGGGTTGAAAGCAAACAGGAATGCACTGTACTCGACCCCATGTTTTAACAATCCTTTTATTTGCATTCCTTTCATTTCAAAATCTAAAACAAATTAAGATAAACTTGAGGGTCAGGGAAAGGGCAGCAGAAGATAATAGTTCTGCTTAATGAAATATTGTTGTGTCAACACAGAAATGTAGAGTGCTTGAATAAATTGTTAGTGTTTCATTTTATATTCTGTGAAGCCTCCATCAGGGGAATTTTATAATCAGCAAAGGCACCAAATTCAGGATGTGTCAGGATCATTTCTATTTTATTTCAAATGCTATTTAATATCAATAAAATAAAAACAAAGGTGCAATAAAATGTAATCGCTTGATTTCCTTGTATCTTGCCCTTCTCCCTTAATTTCAATGCAAATGACATTTCAACTGCTCAGATTTTCAGTATTTATATTCTCTAAATATTCTATTGCTATCTGTATTCAACTCAGTATTACTGAATTTTTTAAACTAACTTGTAATATTTTCTCTTTATTTTGTGTCCAAAACTCCAACTTTATAAAGTGATTTATGGTACTAAAATACTATAATAAAACACTTTTAAAGAGGATATAATTCCATTTGAATTATCAGTTAAAGTAATTTATTATAAACTGTTGTGCTTATCTTTTGTTAAAGATCTATTTGGTGTTTTCTGTTTCCAAGACAATTCAATTTTTTAATATCTTTTCACAGTTTCTGTGAAGCATATTTCTTGTGTAGAAAAAAACTGATGATCTTCAAAAATATTATATTTTAGGCTAATTACAGTAAAGAGCCACTTTCAAAACAGTGATCACTTGCAAAGATTCCCCTAGGATAGAACAGATTTTCAACGTTTTCTCAGCTCCTTACTGTTTTAGGAACTATATGACTTCTCTCCTATGTTGTACTAAAATAACATCTGCAGAAAATTACTTAAGTAGCATGTCATAGTTCTAGAATTAACAGAAATAATTGGTATTAAAAAAACAGGGATGTGAAAAAATATTGAGGAAAACATTCAATTGGAATTCTAACACAAAATAAGTCTCACTTCCCTATCTATTTAGTATATTTTCTTCTACTGCCATCACTAAGATTTTCATTTTCTAATGAAGTTTTTGTATTTGAGAGAAAATACAAGTGTGTTTCATACATACTAATTGTGTTTCAATTAAGAGTTATTTGTTTGATTTTGTTTGTTTGTTTGTTTTCCTTGAGCTAAGTTCTTGCTATGTTACCCAGGATGGCCTCAAACTTGGAATTCTACAGACTTGGCATCCTGATCAGCCTGTATTATGGGAGTGTCTCTCTGCAATTTGCTGTTATTTTTAAATTTTCTTAGTATAGTTTGGTTATAATGCCACATATAGATTTATATAGTAGGAAATACTATATATCAAGTAGCACAAATACATTACTTCATAAAGCATAGTAATATCTCTGGAAAGCAGTGTGGAGATTCCTTAGAAAACTTGGAATGGATCCACCATTTGACCCCGCTATCCCACTCCTTGGCCTATACCCAAAGGACTTAAAATCAGATTACTACAGTGATGCAGCCACATCAATGCTCATAGCTGCTCAATTCACAATATCTAGAATCAACCTAGATGCCCTTCAGTAGATGAATGGATAAAGAAACTGTGGTATATATACACAATGGAATATTACCCAGCCATAAAGAAGAATAAAATTATGGCATTTGTAGGTAAATGGATGATGTTGGAGACTGTTATGCTAAGTGAGATCAGCCAATCCCCAAAATCCAAAGGCCGAATGGTCTCTCTGATAAATGAATGATGATGCATAATGCGGGGGGGATGGGTGGCAAGAATGGAGGAAGGATAGCTAGCATAGAGGGAAGGGAGGGGTGGGGGCGGGGTGGGGGGTAAAAATAATAACAGAATGTGTGACAGATACCATTGCCCTGTGTACATGCATGAACGCACAGATGATGTGACTCTACTTTGTGTACAACCAGTGAAACAATAGCTGTACTCCATTTGTGTTCAATGAATCAATCAATAAATAAATAAATAAAAAGAATTCAAATTATCACAAAAGATGTTAAACTATGAGCCTGGAATAATTCATTTAATGGGGAGAACATGGGCAGCATTATTTAAGTAGTATCTCCTATTTCCAGAATTAACAAAAATAAATATTTTCAGTAGTTCCCAAAGGGACAGTGACTCAATTATAAATTCTTTTCACTGAAACTTAGCTTGTGTCTACATGACTCTATTTAGTCACTGATCATTCAGTTGAATGTACCTATAAGGCAATCAAATTGTGCAATTTATTTTCTTGAGTGGTGGATTTTCACAGGTGTGAACATACCATATGTTGTTTTGTCAAAGTCTTAAAAAATGTATTTTCAAAGAGGGAAAGAAAATTTTTCTTCAGTCTCAAAGAATAATAATTTTCTTATGTCTTAGTGCACACATTTTTAAAAAAATGAAAGTCATTAAAATCAAGAGCATTGCACATCGACAACTTGTTTTTTTTAATTTAACTGGATATTTCAATATTATTATATAGCTTGATGATACTAAACTGTTCTTTGAATGAATTTTGTAACCTCAGATTTTATATTAAGAAAAAATAATAAATTCCTCCAATGAGAAAAATGTTAACAGGTCACTGCAGATAGAATCCTGGGTAGGTGCATTTAGGTGCTTCTGAGCTCTGTGCTAAACTCTTATTTAGAAGTATTAGGAGTATTTAGAAGCATTCTATGTGTTTTCCATTGTATTTCATTGGTCTAACACATTGTGACATAAAGTTACATTATTATTTTACAATTTATGGAAGTTGATTCCTCTACTAATCATTTTCAAAATCTTCCTGAGTTTCCACTCGGGTCATTTGTTACCAAAAGCAACAAATACTAAGTTGCTTCTTATTGTAATGAAATATTCCCACCATGAGTTTATATTTAACACAATTTCATTTTATTCAAGATCACACATACTAAGGACATGTATTTTGTCTCATGTAAATAACAAAAATATTTATGATGGGGAGTATACCTGAGGAGGAAAGGAAATTTATACACTCAAGATTACCATAGTCTAAAGAAAATAAATAAAACTCTGCCATTTAAAGTTGTATTTGTTCATCTCAGTGCAGGGTATATTGTATATGGCTGTTGCTCAAATTTGGGAGAGTGAATATTGAGAAATAAAATCAACAAATACTTCATAGCTATTCATATTTTCCAAAAATTTGAATAGATTGATTCCCTCCTTTTTTGTTTTTTAGAAACAATTTTAATGTCTGGTGGCAATTTGCATAGGACTTGGTAAAAATCATGTGAAATTTAATCATGTAACAATTTGTTAGGCATTAAATAGAATACAACTGATACTCTATTAAGTGCTATATACTGTGATATATATGCATAAACTCATTTATCTTCTGTTCGGGCATATTACAATCAATTTAACCTCTTAAGAAACAAATTGGGGACATTATTAAAACATTATTAATATTCATTTATACATGTTTTTGAATGTTCACATGATCATTTAAAAATATAAGCAATCTCTTTTACTGAATGGTTTTTATTATTAATTATTAAAGCATTTAGAAAAGCTGCTTATTCTAGGAAGAGATTTTAGGTTTACTAAAGAATTAATCCATTTTGTGTGGAGGAGTTCCAGTCTTATTGCACAATAATATTCAATTTGTAAGTGTTTTTTAAAAAATAATGTTTTGGAGTCAGTGTCTGACATCATTCATTCACCCACAATTTCTTAATAAAATATGACCCTGTCTTAGGCAGTTACCTGCTCACTGGAAGGCTGTCCCATTGTCTAACAAGGGACAATGTTAAAAAAAAAGAAAGTGTGAATGGTCAATTGTGTCCAATGTGCTAAAATATAGCAGGTAGTTGAGAACTGTTCCTGGAGCTGGTACTTTATGGAAGGCACTGATAAAAGTGACTACAAAGACCCACAGACTATGCCTGACCACTTGCAAGTTCTGAACCAGGGCAGTCAATTCTTGCCTAAAATAATCTCTACATCTCTAGCTTGATAAATATGGCATCTAATAACATAGAAAAACAAGTAGTTAGATCTTATCTCATTATTAAAGATGAGCCATAAATTACAAAGAAAAAGAAAAGGGGTTAAAATCCAGCATAGGGAATCAATGGAAAATCATAGAATTTTTTTTTTTTTGCAAGAATTTATGGTTTTCTTGAAAAGGAGGATTTGAGAAGGTAACCGACTTTTTCTGCTGTTTAGTACCCAAATTCACTATTCAGTTCAGATTATCTGAGGTATTCTTTTATGACAGCAGAATCAGATATCACAGGTTTTCGAATGATCTATATGTAAGTACACATTTTTCTTGGAACAGAAGGTAGAAAATGTGGAGGCATGTTCCCCAGGGCCTGGATAGCTTTCACTATGCGAATGAATGTGTTAGGTCAAGTGTGCTTTGCTAAAGACCAGATTCCAAGTGGTGGAGGTATCCATTAATTCTTTAATAACATTTTTTTGAGTGTTGGGAGAAGGGCACAAGCTTAATGGCCTGTACATATCTCCAGTGCAGGTAGTTCTCAACTTAAGCAACAAATGGACTTAACAATTTTTTTCAGCTCTATAATGATGTGAAAGTGATATGTATTTGGCAAGAACCAGAGTTGGAATTTTAAATTTTGATTTTTTCCCAGACTAATGTATGCAGTTAAGATTCTAATACTGCTGGGTAGGAGTGGTGAACAGCAGCTCCCAATTAGCCGTGTGATCATGAGGGTAATGAGATGCTCTCCTGTCCTATGTTGCTAAGATTTGAGGTTTGGTATGTGAAGTGCATTAAGTGGTTTTTTGACTTAATGATATTTTCAATTTACAATGGGGTTTTCAGATTAATACCGGATTGTAAGTCGAGGAATCACTCTGTATGTGATCATCATTGTTCTTGAACCTTCTCACCATATGCCAAGGTTGGCATGGCTGAAGTTAGGGGTGAGGACTTGTGGAGACCGCTTCCTTTAGCTTACTTGGCTGTACTGTCATGTCACTGCTTCAGAACAGGAACTCATACAGAACACAGTAACCCACATGCCATAGATGAAACAAGTGACTGTTTTTCTTTCCATATTTAAGAATATGGAAAGAAAAGAATATAAGAATATAGATCATAAGGAAAAAATTCAGGGTTAGGAAGTTCATTTCTTTTTTATTTTACAACACTTTGTGTCCTGGAATTAAGTACGTGATCTGACATCATTTTTAATGCCTTCGTGATGCCCAGATTGAAATCAGTCTTATTTCTGATGATTTAAAATACCCCAACTGGGTACTCTGTTTAAGGCTACTTCTCAGATACTTTGTGTGTGTGTGTATGTGTGTGAGACAAGTCAAAAAATTAGAATTAGAAAGAGGACATTTAATTTAAAGAATTTTCTTTCTTTTCTCAATGGTATCCATAAAAATGCCTCAGACTTCAGGTGTCTCAGATACATTTCCCCCCATGTATTTGAAGCTGCATATTATGCTGAATATGAGTTAAAGAATTATTTTATGAAGCACATTTAATCATTTTTAGTTTGATTGCATAAAATATGTTATCAGAAGCTATGGCAAATTGATTTTTGGATGGAGAGGGATTTCCAAGGCATTAAGGGATTTACTTTTGCTTGTCAGCAACATGGAAGTAAGAAATATTTTATCTCATTTGGGCTGGTGGTTCTTGTCTGGTTCATTAGCTTTCATTCAAGTTCATCTATATGTCACATTTAATAGTCTAATGCTTTAATGAGTGTGGATAAATAAGCTGAGGCAGAATTTGGTCTATACATTTCTAAGATATAATTGCTTCTATAATTCATATAATTTTCTTCTTTCTAATTATTTTCAATTAATGTAGAATCTAAGTTAAACTAGTACATTTCACATACAAATGTGTGTGTTGATGTTGTATTATCTAGGGCTCTGCAAATTAGCATAATTAAAATTTATGTAAATGATGACTTCATGATTGCAAAGTATTATAAAACTTGAAAACTTTCTGGCGGATTTGTTTCAATAACAACTGCTTTCAAAATTTTTTAACTTCTCTATCTCAGTATAGGTATGAACAACATCTTTAATCCAGGGAAACCTCACTGACCTTTCTGTTTTAACAGTCAAGTTTATTATAATTTTAGTGTCATTTTCACAACAAAAGCACAGGTTCCTTGGAGACAGGGACAACAAAATACTCACTGGTGTTCTCCTTAAAAACAACAGTGAATAAATCCAAATCAGCTTAGCAAATATCTATTGCTTTGCTTATTATAATCCTTTTCCCCTGACTCTCACCTTGTAAATACTCCCCCTCCCCCTTCACTCACCCCTCCTACCTCTATTTTGTACTATAAGCCTATAACTCATATAATTTTCAGAGTTCCCTTTCATAGCTGCGATGCAAACTCTGAAGTGTATAGTCATATCTTTATCCTGTCTTCTTAATTGCACTTCACCTTACATCCAAACCCAACACCTAAGGATGTTGTATCCCACTCTACATTTCCCCTGTTCTTTGAATTGTTCTTACTTCTCACAATCTGACGATCAACCACCTCCTAATTTGCCTCAACATTAGCATCTTTCCATTTAATCTATCTTTTATTCAAACACAAAACATTTTTATGTAAATTTTTAAAATATTTTTTACTAGAGCATTATAATTATACATAGTATTTGAGTTCATTTTGACAAAATCATACATCTAAGGAATTAGATTTCAATCTCCATCCCACCTCTTTTTCCTGCCGTCCTTCTTCCCACTTTTCTCCCTCTTCTACTGATCTTCCTTTCACTCCTTTATTTGTTCATTTTTGATTGGTATTTTCTACACATAAATAGAGGTGAAATCCCCTTTGGCATATTTATATAGGTATATAACCAGATTTTGTGAAATGCATTGCATATTTCTTCCCTTCCCTCACACTCTTTCTCTTCCTTCTACTCCACTGATATTCCCTATATCTTTATGATGTTTGATCCCTTCTCTAACCACCTTCTTTCCCTTATTTTTCTCTAGCGTACACATGTGAGACTCTTGATTTTCTGAGTCTGGCTTATTTAACTTAGCTTGATTTTCTCCATTTCCATCCATTTACCAGCAGATGCCATTATTTCATTCATCTTTAAGGTTGAGTAGAAATCCATTGTGAATCTATGCTGCATTTCCTTGATCTGTTCTTCTATTGATGGACATCTGGATTGATTCCAAAGTTTGGCTATTGTGAACGGTGTTACTACAATCATTGAAGTGACTGTGTCACGATATTATGCTGATTTTAGTTCTTTTAGGTAAATACTGAGGAGTGGGATAGCTGGGTCATATGGTGGTTCCATTCCTAGTTTTTAGGAATCTTTACATGACTTTTTGTAGTGGTTGTACCTGTGAGCAATATACAACTGTTACTTCTCCTTCACATCCTCACCAGCATTAACATTTGTGTTCTTAATCATTGCCATTCTGACTGGAGTGCGATGGAATCTTAGTTTAGTTTAAATTTGCATTTCCCTGATGCTAGAGATGTTGAACATTTTTTTCATAATGTTTGTTGACCTTCTGTGTTTCTTCTCTTGAGAAATTTGTTTAACTCTTTTGCACATTTTTTGATTGGGTTATTTGTTCTTTTTGTCATTGAGATTTTTGAGATCTTTATATATTCTGGATATTAATCCCCTGTCATAGGAGTAGCTGCAAAATTTATTTCCCATTCCATTTACTGTCTCTTTTACTCTCTTAATCATTTCTTTTGCTGCATAGAAACTTTTTAATTTGATGGCATCCTACCTCTTAACTCTTGGTTTTATTGCTTGCACTTTAGGGGTCTTATTGAGGAAGTTGATGCCTGTACCTATATGATGGAATAACACCACACATTTTTATCACATCACATTTAATCATATCACTCTTCATTTCAAAATCTTGTGGACTATTTGTTCTCCACTCTGAAACCTAACCTTTCAGCTTTATTTCTTATAACCTCCAACACTCTACTAGATTATTCATTATTCTCCAAACATGCCTTGGCATTACTTTTTTTAGTTTTTATATTCTCTCTTGAAAAATATACACTATAATATCTTATTTTAATAAGACACTGAATTGTCTTCTTTAATTCTTTATATTAATATAAATTTTTTATGTATGGATTTATCATGTACACTATGATGTTTGGAAGTATATATACATTGTGAAATGATTAAATATATCTAATTAGCAAATGTATTAACTAGTATTATTATCATTTTAGTGGTGAGCTCATCTAATGTCCATACCCTTTGCATTTTTCAAGAATACAATATACAGTATCCCCTCCTGTCTTCAGAGGATATGTTCTAAGACCCCCGGGGGCTTCCTGAAAGCACAGACAGTACTGAATCCTAGAAGTACTGTTTTTCCTCTCTCTATATATATATTTATAATATAATGCATGTATATGATAAAATTTAATTAAGCATATTAAGAATTAATAATAGCTAATAATAAAAGATAACAATCATAACAACGTGTTGTAATAGCAAAATTTTACATGAATGTGGTCTGTTTCTATCAAACATCTTGTTGAAACATACTCACCCTGTGGGAGGTAGGATGAGACCATGTCTGTCTGGTGACATGAGGTGAGCTGAAAGCCCCATGATGGAGCATCAGGCTGGTGTTGAACTTCTTGCTTCACCAGAATTGAAGTATGGCAGCAGTGGATCTGGTAACTGAGGGTCTGCCAAGTGACCATTAGGAATGTGGTCTGGACTGTGCAAATACGCTGGACACAGGAGGGTTAACTCCCTCATGAGGTAGAGCAGAATGGTGAAACACTCATCACAATACTCCTGACCATGAGCAATTTAAAAAGTGATTATTTATTTCTGTAATTTTCTATTGAACATTTTCAGATTGTGGTTTCAGGCTATAGGCAAAAGGAAACAGGAAAGTGACACAGCTAAGACGACACTGTTGAATGATCCTCAATGACAGTCCTCATGGTGCACATTAGAGTCTAACTTTCCAGTTGTCCTGTCTGTCAAGTGTGTGTATTTTAAACAACACACCCCAAACCCCCTGACTCCTAACAAGTTTAGAATTTGATAACCATCATTCTACTCTCTACTTCTATGAGTTCAACTATTTTAGATTTTACAAGAGAGTGAAATCATGTGGCATCAATCTTCCTGTGCCTGGCTTAGTTTATTTAATGTTATGTCTAAAGGGATTATTCATATTCCACCAATGTTCTTTTTATGACTGAATAATATTTGATTATACAAATATATCACATTTTCTTTTTGCCATCATCAATTGACAGATTAAGTGCTATTTTTTTCCTTTCTCAGATATTGTTATAGTGCTATAATAAACATGGAAGTGTAGTTTTTTGACAAACTGACTTCCTTTTCTTTGGACATACAGCTATTGCTGTATTGCTGAGTTACATAGTAGCACTATTTTATCTATTTGCTTATTTATTGATTGATGGATGGATTGATTGTAGTGTTGGGATCAAACCTATGGCCTCATATATGTTAGTCAAGCATTGTAATATTGAATTACACACAGGCCCTGTATTTCTAACTTTTTGGAAGCTAAATAGTGTTTCCTATTATGGCTGTACTAATTTTACATTCCTGGCAAGAGTGTGAGAGAGTTTTCATTTCACTACATCTGTGTCAACACTTGGTTATAGTTTGTCATTTTTTTTATCATAACCATTCTTATGGACTGGGGTGATATCTCACTGTAGTTTCCACAATGATTAGTGATATCAGCCATTATTTCACATGCCTGCTAGTCATGTGTATGTCTTCTTTTGGGATCAAATTCTTAAGTACATTGCCCATTTTAATCCTTTTTTGTATTTTATTAATTTTTTCTTTGATATTGATATTTTGCAAGTCCTTATGTATTTTGGATATTAAATTCAGGTCAGAGGTATAATTTGCAAGGTTTTTCTCACATCATGTATTAGAGTATATATGCTGAAAGATGTGGGTCTAATTTCATGTATTTACAAGCAGATATATAATTTTCCTAACATCATTTGTTGAAGACACTGCCCTTTAAAAAATGAATCAATTATAGCTTAAATGTGAAGACTTTTCTTCAATTGGAATAAATGTAATTCTTCTGGATCATATTTTATTTAAATTTTACATCCTACATTGAAAATAATCATTTAAATATTTATCTTCTTCTCTATTTTTTACTGTTTTGCAGTCTTCCTAAGACAAACAAGATAGCACTCTCATCAGAGGTTATCTTCCAGCATGAGTGATGGTAATTTTTTCCAAGTGCATCCCTCTGCCTTGATTCTCTCTGTATTTCTATATTATTTTGACAAGTACCAGGAAAGCTTTTGTCACCACAATGATGTCTCTGGACTTATGACTTCAAAAAGTGATAAACTAACTTTTAGTCTTATTATTTTGCTAATACTTGATAAGCAGTTACGGTCAGCAGTGCAATTTACCAGAAGGTACTAAAATATTACCATTTAATTGTATTTCCCATTATCTTATCTTTTTTTGTTATTGCTATGCTAATTCTTTTTGTATAATTAACTAAAAAACTCTTGAATAAGAGCAAACACTTTCATACCTCTTATTTTCCTCCAACAACAACTACCCATAATACCCAACAGACTTATAAACATAGTAAATTCTGAGTAGATAATTGGGTTTTTGTTTATATTTTTAATCACTTTTATTCTTGTAATTAATTAATCATTGATTCACATTATAGACATCTATATTAGTATCATACAAATATAGTAGTTGTTTTATACGGATATTTTAATCCACATAATACACACTATATATATACATATATATGTAAATTTTATTTCTGCCACAATTAAATATATAAGATATTGCAATGTTTAGGAGAGTATATTCTTCTTTAATCATTCACACAAAATTTAAATTATTTGATCTGCTTTCAACAAACTATAATGCAGTTGAGCTTGGAAGTTAGCTCAGTGAGAGATCACTTGCTCTGCATATACAAAGTCCTGGATTCACTCTCCTGCACCACAAAAAATAAGTATATAAAAATTAAAAACCAAAAGCTATTCTATTTTTTTCTTTTTGGCTCACTTTAGTTAACACATTGTAAATTATAACACTTTTACAAATAGATTATGACCAATGAAAAATAAATGTTTATAATCTGGTTATCACATTTTGCATAGAATATTTGCTTGAAAATAAACATTTCCCTACAAAGATACAGTCATCTAATTCTTCACAAAGGCACCAAACACATACATTGCAGAAAAGACACCCTTATTAACTAATGATGCTGGGAAAAATTGGGTATCCATAATGCAGAAGAATGAAATTAGATACCTATCTCTCAGCCTGCACAAAAGTCAACTCAAAGTGGACCTAGGAATTAAGCCAGAATCTTTTAAAATGTAAGAAAAATTCATGAGTCAATATGACAACATACAGGTGTAGGCAACAACTTCTCCAATAAGACTCATAAAGCCCAGAAATTAATACCAAGAATAAAATGGATGATATTAAATTAAAAAGATTCTGCAAGTGATGGAGATGACTAAAAGCAAGAAGAGAGCAAACTGTAATGACAGAGGATTTATATCAGCAATATATAAAGAACTCAAAAACATAACTCAAAACAATAAAAATCCAATCAATACATGGACAAATAAACCAAACAGACATTTTTCAACAAAATATAGTGGCCAATAAATAAATATAGGAGAAATTGTTCAACATACTTAGTAATTAGGGAAATGCAAATTAAAACTACACTGAGATTTCTTCTTACTTCAGTTAGAATGGCATCATCAAGAATTCAAATAACAATAAATGGTGGTGAGAATGTGGGGAATAAGGTACACTCATACATTGATGGTAGGACTGTAAATTAGTATGACCACTATAGAAATCAGCATGGAGTTTCTTTGAAGGTAAAAAATGGAGTCATCATATGACCTAGTTATACCACTCCTTCATATATATATAAAAAAACTAAACTCAGCATAGAATGCAATACGTAAATATCCATGTTTATAACTACATGATTATCAATAAACAAGTTCTGGAACCAGCCTTGGTCTCCATCAAGAGTTAAGTGGATAAAGAAAATTTGTATATTTGCCCAATGGAGCTTGACTCAACCATAAAGAAGAATGAAATAATGTAATTTACAGTAAAATGGATGGAATATAACAGCATTATATTAGGTGAAATAAGCCAAACTCAAGGGTCATATGATTTTTGTATTTGGAAATTAGAGAGAAAAAATGGATAAAAAAGTGATTTCATGAAAAAGGACAGTAGATCAGTGAAGGAAGGAAACCACAGTGAGGGAGGAGGTAAAAGAAAAGGGAAGTACTGGGGAATGGAATTGACAAGTTACGTTTTGAGCATGTATGAATATATCACAATGAATCTTACTACAATTATAATGCACCAATAAATCATTTTAAAAAATGAAAAGTTCTTACACTTGTAGGATTCAATATCCTGCACCACAAAAAATAAATACATGAAAATAAATATATAAGAAAAGATTAACTGCAAACTTAGTAACAAGTCACCAAATGATTTCGTTTTATACATAATGAACAATATGAATTCAACTTCATCAATTACCAACAGAAAATACAGTAAAGTGTATTAAAATATTAATGCTATAATGATCTTTCAAAAATAGTAATGATCACTCAATATTGTTATTTTAATTTTTTTCTTCCTTAACATTTT
>JAJEJO010049589.1:340708-436216 GCA_020662805.1 Glaucomys volans
TTAAATTCCTATAATATAAAAATAAATAAGTAAAGTAAATCTTTACATTGCAGAAAGATTTTACTTATGTGTAAAAGAAAGTCTTTCTTTGTTTTCATATAGTCTTCTAATTCGATCTGAAAAGTTTGGCTGAAAAAGTAATAAAACAGAAAATATTGACATCTCTATTGCAAAACTTTATTTTTATTTCATTTTCTGCCCAGTTTTGACTTTATTTTTATTTCATTTTCTGACCAGTTTTGAAGAGATACAATGTAAAAGTGGTATAGTATAAGCAGTGACTGTTTGACCTGGGGAGTTTTAAGTTCAGTTTTAAGAATGTCACAACATTTATGATCTTCAAAGTATATATATATATACATATATATATATGTATATATATATATTCTATATATATATAAAGAATATATTAATATTTTTTGCTGGCAAAAGCTATTAAAAGATTCATGAGGTAATAAATAAAATAATCCTTTAGTATATAAGGCTATGAGAAACTATCGCTACATCTGTTGAAGTGGTTGAAGTATTGAATAATGTAGCATATAGTCAGGCCTACTAACAACAACGGTAGAAATCAAACATCAAATTCACAGTTGACTATTTTTTGTTTATTCCAGTGGTTCTACTTGGTTAACTTTAGTCTGATCAGTTCAGTACCCAAGCAAAAAACTCTCAAAGAGTATGTACCATTAATGGTATATAAAAAGTGGTATTTGCACCCTTTAAATTCTTGATTTAAGTCAGGTGTTTAAATCTACATGACCACATGGCACAGTATATTTTTTCTTAAAATTTTAATCTTTATTTCTTAAGTTTTCTTAAATTCCTTAAGCTTCGTATACTATAAAATTGACAAAATCAGAATACCTATTGATCAGGGTATTAAACACCCAGTTAATTTCGACTATTATTATTGAATTAAGTAGAATAATTACTTAGCTTATTATTTGATAATGTTTTAAATCAATTAGTCTGAAAATAGAAAAATAACTAGCCTGTTTAATTCAAAGGCCAGACCATCATAATAAATACAAAATAAATCACCTTATTACATTCTATCAAGAAAAAAACAAAAATTTCACAAACAATAAGTGATAATGGAGAAATAACCAACTAGAGTGTTATTTAAAAGACTCCAAGTTCTTTGCACATAGTTCTCATTCCTGGATGTAGTGTGAGATTTTCTAGGATAAACATATGTGACAAGAATTGATCTTATAAGTGCAGAAATTCAAGCAGAAAATTGCTGTGGAAGAAATAAATTTATCACAAATGCAATCCTTCCTTTAGAAACAAAGCAAAAAATCAGTGAATGAGTAGTTTCAGACAATAATACTACAAAGCATCTAAGTAATTAGATAATTCTAATGAACTTTTAATTGTTTCTTAAGACAGAGGAAGTTCCAATCATTTATATTAGCTTTGTTTCATGTCTGTTTTTATCTTTTTAAAGTTTTATTAATAATTTTTCATTTTCTTTCTATATTTTAAATCTGATTCATAAAAATAAAATTTATACATATTTATAAAGTGTGAGATGTCTGATATGCATATACAGTATATAAGTTACAAATTGGGATAAATGTATCTCTCGCCTTAAACATAATTTCTGTGTGGTGAAAATATTCAAACTCCTTTCCTCTGTGTTTTTGAAATATATAGTACATTATTATTATCTTCAGCCACCATATCAGGCAGTAGCATTACTGGAAACTCCTGTGTTAATCAACTTTCTTCTGTGTGATGAAACATCTGGGAAAAAGCTTAAAGGAGAAGAGCTGTATTTTGACTGACAGTTTCAGAGGTTTCAGTCCACACTCTCTTGCCCCATTGCTATGAATCTGTGGTCAGGCAGAACTTCACCGCAGAGAGCATGTGTCAGATTCTCATCCTGGTGGCTGGAAGCAGAGAGAGGAAGGGAACTATGGTCCCAAAAGACCCTTCAAGGTCATTCCCATTGTGATCTACTTCCTCCAAGTAGGTCCTATGTCCTAAAGTTTCCACCATCTCCCATGATGTCACTAGATAAGGAATAAGGATTTAAATCATGAGTTTTGGGGGGACATTTCTGATACAAACTATAACAACTTCCTTTTTCTAGCCAAATACAGCTAAAATACTCATCATACATTTCCTCCTCCCTCCCTCCTTTCCCAATTTATGCTCAGCACCATTCTACCCTCAACTTTTAAAAATGTCTTGTAATTTTTAATCCGGATGCCTAAATACCTTATAATTACTCTCTCTCTCTATCCTTCTTTCTTCTTCTTCTTCCCCCTCCTCCTCCTCCCTCCTCCCCCTCCCCTTCCACTCCCCCTCCCCTTCCACTCCCCCTCCTCTTCGTCTTCTTCCCCCTCCCCCTCCTCTTCCTCCTCTTCTTCCTCCCCCTCCTCCTCTCCTCTTCCTCCTCCTCCTCCTCCTCCTCCTCCTCCTCCTCCTCCTCCCCCTCCCCCTCCTCCTCCTCCTCCTCCTTCTTCTTTTTCTTAATTTTTAAACAGGGCCTTGCTTTACCCCAGCAGCTAGCCTGGAATTCATAACCATCCAGCCTCTACCACCAGAACAGCTGGGATTACAGATAGTATGCACCAGCACCCTTGGATAATGTTACTTATTTTAATGGCAGTATTTCAGGTAATAAATGTTCTTTTTCTTCACTTCTTTGACTATCTTCATTTCTAACAACTAACATCTTGCTCAAGGTAACTTTTTAGACATGTTACATTTGAGAACCTCTTTGAATAGAACTTAAGGGGATTTGTTTGCTTGTATTTTTTAAAATTTATTTAAAAAAAATTTGCAGACATCATTTTGATTCATTGTACACACATGCAGTACAAATTTTCATTTCTGTGGTTGTGCATGATGTACATTCATACCATTCATGTAATCATCCAGGTACATAGGATAATGATATTTGCTTGTATTTTTAAAACTCTAGAGCTGCAGAGTATTTTCTGTTCATTTTACATTCTTATTTTGTTATAAGTTTCCTGGGTTTTCTCATTATTAATCATATCTATCATTTTGAATAATTTAAAGTTTGAAACAGTGATTATAAATATATTGCGGTTTCAGAGCCCTGAGAGGAAGGAGAATGACCAAAATCTGTCTTTCCTTGCTGCAAATCTGTGCCACCACGTGGAGAGAAAGACAAGTTGATGCTAAAGGACATAAAGCCAAATTGAAGGACAAATGACAGAAAATTCATAAGATTGTGTGCTGAATCTGCTCTTTCCAAAGGAAAATCCTAAGCCTGAAAAACTCTCCGAAGAAGGGAGAGAAGGTACCCATGCAGAGAAAGGGGAAGCTGACACTGGCAAGGGTGGAAATATCCCTGCAGAAAATGGACATACCAAGACAGATGGGGCACAGAAAGCTGAAAGTGCCGGAAATGCCAAGGGAGTGTGTGCATGTTTTATTACTGTACACTTTCGCTAAACATACCTTTTGAAAAAACATTTAACAAAATTTGATAAAAATACAGAATTTTGAATTTTGTTTTACTTTTTTTTTTTAACTGTTAGCACAAAGGACATTTCATTGTATTTTGGAGAAAAACATATGGCAGTAGTAGAATGTCTCTAAAGCTGTGGGATTGCTGTGGGAAAATCACCATTCTCTGTTACTTTGGGGAGACTTCCTCTTGGCTCCTAGGAGGAGGGCTTCCCTGACATCCATTTTAGCTGGGATGGGAAAACTCAGCTCCTCTTTGGGTCTTCCTCTCCATCTCTGACTTCAACTTGACTTAACTAACTTCCCTACACAGACACATCTGTTGGGACCCAATTACCCAAAATTGTTTTCACCTCTGTGTCAGGCAATCTTGACTTTCTAATGGCATCACATCATGGTGGTGTGCCTTAAAAGAGCATTGCTTGCCTTTTTAGATGGTGGATTGTGACATTGATAATTTTGCAAGTTTCTTTTTACGTCCTAAGTCAGGGGAGCTCTTAGAAAGCTGTTGATCAACATGTTAAATAAGAAATGTCAATACTTACTCTAAATTTTCTCTATTGAGGGCATCAAATGAAGACTAAATTGGATTTTATAGTGGCTTTCTGATTGTGGTAGTCCATCCAAGAAGGGAGTTTGAAAGTTGTACACTGTTAATAACTGCTCGCCAGAAGTACCATGATTATTTATGCAAAAATAAAGCTGGACACATTTTGACAACAAAAGTGCAATTTCAAAGATATTCTGGTTCATCAAAAAATTATATACATTGTGATATTAGCATAATTTATTCTATTATATGCGAATTTTAATCAAAATTATTATGCTATTGTCAGGTAGAAGACATTGGGACTTTGGATATTAATAGCAATTTTTAAAAATGTTATATACACAATTTTTATGATAAATTATGCAACTTTCTCCTTGTCTTTTAAATTTTATATTGAATATATTGTCATGGGAACTTATAACATATTTTTAATAAAATCATATGCAAATATCCATCTGTTCTCTTCCATTAGAGATTTAATTTTAAGAGAAACTATTTGAATTCAAATTCAAAACCTTTCAAGAACAGATTGAACATCTCTTGTTTATCTTGAGTAGTGAAGGACAAAATATTCCTATTTTCAATGGTATGGACAATTCATATATTCATATTCTTTTGTATAAGTCCAGATTGGCATATGTTGTAAATCTCTGTATTTTTCATTTGTTGAACATCTATTTTAATAAAAAAATTGAAAATACTATGCAAAATCATTCAGTCTATACTAAAATATACACTAGGAGTAAAAGTAAAACAGATTTGTTAGCTGAAAGTCAAGCTGATTCACTGGAATCTGATACCTTCAGCAGTGTTTATAGAGAAAAGGAAGAATATTAAATTATATTAAATTGACCTCAACTCCCCATTAATGGAAGAGTTCTAATAGAAACAAAAATTAAGAAAAGGCTTAGATAAAGCAGATTAGAAGACAACAAATCTTAGTAGAAAATTAAACAATCATGATACCATGTATTTAAATGCAGAGTATTTTCTTGGAATTCATCTGTAGTCTAAATTTGGGAATTGAAAATTAGTAAAGAAAATAATTTTGGGGAAACTAAATGTTGTCTCATAACTGTGCAGGGCCAAACTTCTATGAATTTCAATATACTTTGAAACCCATTAAGTAGCAATTTTTCAGTCCTGTCAGTATTTCAAATAAATTTACACAAGTGCATTAAAATAGATTGGAAAAATAATCTAGAGCCTATAAATATATTAATATATAACATTGTAAATAGTATAATATTTACAGTAAAATGTTGCATAGTATATATTACATTATATTATATAATACTATATTATAATAATTATATTACATAAAATAATTATATACCTATTACTATATTATATGTTATATAATTTTATATTTATAATATATTTGTGTTTTTATAGGTGTTTCATCTGAGACAATGGGACAAAATGGATTTAAGATCAGAGAGGTCTTTAGAGAAAGAATGAGAAAATCTATCACATAATCAAACTTTATTCTGGATAGCATAGGCTCATGAATGTGGATATTTAATAAGATTTGAATCAAGATGCTATCCTTACTATTTGATCAATTTTATCAGCTTATGCTATTTTATTGTAAGTGATATAACACATTGAATTTGACTAGAGTTAATTCCAGCAAAGAGATGCACTTTATGATAACAATGTCTGTGTTATAAAATATAATTCAAAATGTTAAGCTTGTAGGAGGAAATAGAAATGTCAGTCAGGTCTATGGGAATCGTTGCTGTGCTCATTTCAGTTACCTCTCCAGTCTCTGATATCTCTTTTATCTTTACAATACACCCTAAAGCTCTTGTGTAGATCAGACACAACAGATTTGAATTGGAATCTTTGATTTGCTTCTTAGTATAACAACGCAATCCTTGAATTTCACTTTTCTCATTAGTAAAATGTGACTTAAATGTATCAGTCTGGCAGAATTAAAGGTAATATTAAGTAAATTAAGCAGTTTGCTTTGTCTCTCTTTTCAGGTACCTGTATATATTATTTTGTGGAAATTAAATATACTCAGGAGATACCTATGGAGAAACAAAATTTAGCATTTACTATTTCTCTTTAGTATTTTATATTTATTTCAATATATTTATAGCCTCTCATATAATATCATTTCTCTACAGAGGTCCTTAGTGGAAATTAAGACTTTCTGATCAAGGAATCCATTGTGTGCAATAAATTCATTTCTTCTTTGGCTTCCAGAACGTTACCAGTTGTAGAACATCTGTTATAAAACTAAAAAGTTAATATTTCAGTCATTTTTCTGTTTTTTATTTGTGGAAGAAGCACGAAACCAGCACAGGCATTGAAATATGTGTTTATTTTTCTTAATTCAGCAACTTCCTATGTTTCTATAAGATACATTTTAGGGAGTCCACAAGTAACAGGTAATATCTTGGAACCCTGTTACAGTTCTGTGACTTCAACTTAACTACTCAGGTAGATAAAGTAGAATGTGTAATATTCAAGAGAAGAATGAAATGATTTACTTTAAAGAAAATAAAGGTAGCTTGAAATGCATATTTTACAAAAAGCACTTGAAGATTTTTCTCAGTTGGATCATGTGTATTCTATGGAAGCAGCACTGAAAGTATTAAAATATAGTATCATTTAATTCAAAGTTATAAAACTGTTTCTGCAAGAAATTCATTATATAATCTGACTTCCTTAACAAGACCCTTAGTAAAATCAAGAATCAATAAATGGGATAGATTCAGACTAAAAAGCTTTTCCTCAGCAAAAAATATAATTAATAATGTGAAGAGAAAGCCCACAGATTGGGAGAAAATCTTTACCATATGCACCTCAGATAAAGCACTAATTTCTAGGATATATAAAGTACTCAAAAAACTTAAAACCATAAAACCTAAATCACCCAATAAACAAATGGGCTAAGGAACTGAACAGATACTTCACAGAGGAAGAAATACAATCGAGCAACAAATATATGAAAAAATGTTCAACATCTCTAGCAATTAGAGAAATGCAAATCAAAACTACTCTATTTCATCTCACTCCACACAGAATGGCAATCATCAAGAATACAGGTGACAATAAATGTTGGCAAGGATGTGGGGGAAAAGGTACATTCACATTGCTGGTGAGACTGCACATTGGTGCAACCACTATGGAAAGCAATATGAAGATTCCTTAGAAAACTTGGAATGGAACCAACATTTGACCCATCCATTCCACTCCTTGGTTTATACACAAAGGACTTAAAATCAGCATACTAGAGTGATGTGACTATGTCAATGTTTAGCAGCTCAATTCATAATAGTAAACTATGGAACCAACTTAAGTGCTCTTCAATAGATGAATGGATAAAGAAATATTACATCAAATATATGTTTATATACATATTTGATGGAATATTACTCAACTTTGAAGAAGAATGAAATTATGGCATTTCCTGGTAAATGGATGGAGTTGGAGAATATCATTTCAAGAGAAACAAGCCAAACCCCCCAAACCAAAGGCCAAATGTTTTCTCTGATATGTGGATGCTAATTCACAATAAAGGGGGTGGGCACTAGGGAAGAATAAACTAAATTTAGATTAGGCAGAGGGGAATGAAGGAAGGGGAGGAGATGTGGGGGTAGGAAGAATAGTAGAATGAAACAGGCATTATTATCTTATGTACATATATGACTGCATGACCAATGTGATTCTACATGTATAATTAGAAAAATGAGAAATTATATCCCATTTATGTATGACATATCAAAGTACACAAATGCATTCTACTGTCATGTATAACTAATTGGAACATATTAAAAAAAAGAAATTCATTATTTAAATCATGGTACATTTGTACAATAAAGTATAATTGAGACTTTGAAAAATGAGGCAGATTCACAAATATTGATACAGGACAATTTTTCCACGTCACAAAAAAGAGTATAGAACACAATATTTTGAAGTGCTGCATCTTGTAATAAGACAAAACAGAAACTGGGACCTAGGGATTACAAACCTTGGATGCACAGCTGAGATGAATAATTTACATTCTTTTGTTCCGGTTGATTTTTTAAAATATATGCATCTATTACTTATGTCACATAAACATGAAAATAAAATGAAACAAGCATGAAAAGAAATAACGAAATTTTTGTCTGAGTTCTCAATATAAAGCAAAATGTAATTCATATTTCTCTGAATGACTTTATGATTCAGCAATTGCACTTCTGTGTACATATCCAAAGAAAATGAAATCAGAATTGCAAGAAGCTATCTGTACTCATTATCATTGCGTCATTACTCACAATAGCAAACATATGGAATCAACTAAATGCTCATAGATAAAGAAGATGTGGTATTCAGTGGACGGATATTCATTTTTTTTAAAAAAAGGATATTCTGTCTTTTATGACAACATGATAAACAAGGAGTACATTATGTTAAGTGAAGTTAACCAGAAACGGAAAGAGGAGTGCTGAACTGTAAACTAACTCATGCAGTTCCTAGGAGGACGGAGCTGCCAGGTGCTAGTCAGGTGTGGGAGAGTGAATTGATGTTGACCAAATGTAGAAAGTTTCTTTAAATAGGAGAAATAAGTCTGTGAGATTTATTATACAGTATGGTGATTACTATTGTAGTTAATAATAAAAATATTACATAACTGAAAATTGTTAATAGAGTAAATCTTACATGTTCTGACCACAAATGATAAGCATGTGAGGCAATGGATCTGGGATTTAGCTTGATTTAATCACTTTGTAATGGACACATTGATCAAAACATCAACGAATCAAAATGACAGCATGAATATATATGACTTCTGTTTGTTAATTACACAATCCATGTAAAAGTTGTTTCTAAAGTGCTAAAAACCTGAATTCAAATTTTTAACATACTTGACTATTGCATTTGGAATACAATCAAAATATTGGCTACAAAATAACCAATGAACATAGAGCACAATATTTACTGGTTGATATAACCCGGCAATTTTTGTCTTTCTGTAGTCATAAACTAGTCAATGAAGGTGTGTCAAACTGTTAAAGGACAAAGTGACCTTAGATATTTTAATGAAAGAACAGTATATTGAAACTCAATCATGAATTTTTAAAAAATAATTGTTTATGAAATTTAAGCAGAGAAATAATGTATTCATAGAAAAATAAGTATCAGAGTATCATATGAGTAACTAAAAAGGTCCTAAAAATGTCCTTAATTTCCCATGATTTTCTATTTGGGACAATCTGCTGTTATCTCCAGTAAAGACACCAGACCCTGATATTTATCATTACATGGGTTTAATTAATTAACAGAAACTAACCTTTTTTATTTCATGACTCCTGCAACTTTTGAATACTAAATCATATGCATATTTCATCACATTAATCCCTAACTGAAATTTTGCCTAGAATAAAGAAGGTTAGTTGGAGGTTTATTTTCAATTTAAAAATCTCAATTTGTAAAAGACTCCCTGAATCACTATACTTTATCTCCATGATTTAATTCTGGGCTGGAGACGTAGCTCAGTGGTACAGCACTTGCCTTATGTGTGTGAGGCCCTGTGTTTAATCCTCAGGACCACACACACACACACACAAATCTTCTTCCTTCTTTCAAAATGAAAACTCCAGCATCACTGGTTACAGCATCAGAGTTACAAATTCTCTAAGAATGCTTTTTTAAAAAGTCACCCCTATCGGTTGACTTTCTTTTAAATTGTATGACTTTTATTTTTGTTGAGTTTTGAGTTCCTTGAATATTCTGAATGAAAGCATTTTTTAAAGAATAAAATTGTTTCAGTTCATATTAGACCACATAATGCGCTCCATAGAACAACAGCTACTATTTTATTGTTTTGGGGCAAGCAGATAAAAGACAAAGTGTCAGAGCTGTCAAATTATTAGCTCATTCATTTTACATATCTGTGAACAAAAGGTTGGAGACATTTTGAAAGCACGTACAACCTAGATAAAGGCAAGGTCTCTTGTCAAAAACTCAATTACTGTTGTTGAATTCTATGATAATCATTAAGAAAACATAAAACCATCTGCTTTTAGACTCAGCAGGTGCAGGTCATTTAGAGACACGAGAATTTATTTGTATTGTGCATTAAATTAACATGTATTCAAAAGCACAACTAAGATACAATGTCACTCCTAGTGCTTGTGTCAAAGATTTATCCATTGGTTCCAATATTCTGTTTCTATATCCTGAACTTTGATCTTCCCATTATTACTGTAGAATATTAATTAAATTTTATTGCTATACACATAGGAATCCTTAAATTATTTCTTAAAATAAGCGTGTAATCACATTTCTTTTAAGAAATGACAGCACTTATCTTGTTTTTTTTAAAAATTAATCTCTTTACCAGGATTTAACTAAACTTGACTTTTTTGTCCCTTCTATCATCAGAGATTCTTTGGAGTCAGCAAGGCACATATCAGCTGATAATGAAAAATTACCTAACTTTATAGTTGTCCATTTACTTATGCTTCTAGTAGTATTACAATTCCAATTGCTGCTATTTGAAATGTGTCTGCATAAGAATTGTATAATCACAAGATTGTGGTGTCATTTCTAGGTATTTAACTAAGGCAAATGAAGACTTACGTTCATGCAAAAAAAAGGTGTACAGTTTTCCTAACAGCTTTCTATGAAATAGCTCAAACTGGAAATAACCCAAATGCTTATCAATAAATGAGTAAACACTTGTGATTTGACAATGCAATGGGATGGGATACTTCAGTAATAAAAATCAATAAACTTCTGATACATCTATCAACATGACAAGATCTCAGTTAAGAGACCATGATTGGGTTACTCCATTCCATCCCAAGACTAAATTATTCCATTGCATGAAACTCTTTGTATGACAAATTTTAATCTTAACTGACAGAAACAGATTAGCTGTTTCTTAGGTGCTAAAAGATGAAGCACAAAGGAGTCTTTCAAGGTGATGGGTATGTTCTGTATCTTCAATATGTTGGTAGTTACATGGATACACCAACTCATCAAAATGATTGAAATACGTGCTTGAAATGAATAAATTTGATATGCTTAAGTTTTACCTCATTAAGATCATTATAAAACATAAGATGGTTCTTTTTTACATGATGAAAATATGAAAATTTTTTCAAATAACTACTTATCAATATTTAGTAATTACTGCAAACTTCTCCTTTTCTTGTATCCCTCCTTCTTTATCGTGGGTAATCCATATTTTCTTTAAAAAATATATTTTCACATTGCATGCAGTTTGTAATATATTGATTGTAATCATTTGGATTGAATTCTACATTTTAACTCTTCAATATTTCTTAACCATGTATTTCTCAAACTCAAACCTTTATTTAAATTTTTTATTGATTGGTTAAAGATAATCTTGCCATATTTGTTTTTTTAAGAAAAATAATGACAATAATAATATAACAACAGTAAACCAACATCTATTACCATGTGCCAAAATATACTCTTTATATTACTTTCCTAAATCCCAAATCTGACTACTACACAATGACTTGATTTTGCTATGACATATTTTATAATGATTTTTCTGAATAACAGTGTATAAAAATTAAAATGAGTATCATAAAATCATGGTCATGTATTTATATAGGGATAATACACACACACAAATGTATATATATGGAGAAAGAGAAAATGTACTATGCTAAAAACATTAGTTCGTAGCATTGTAGTGCATGGCAATGGTAAAACACTGGGATTTTAGCTTTTGTGCTTTATTGAGATGCAATTCACATGTGATACAATTCAGCCATTTAAAATATATAATCCATGGATTTAACATATTGACTGAATTGTGCATTCATTCGCCCAGTGAATCTTAGAATATGTTCATTTTACTATTATTTTTTCAAAAAGAAATGTCCTTTTTTAACCATCACTCCTAATCCCATTTTCCCCCTAGTCCCAGCCAGCCATTTAATCTATTTTTCATAAATAGCTTTGCTTGTTTTGGCCATTTCTACAATGGAATCGTATGATTTATTGTGTTTAGTGACCTGATTTCTTTCACATAATTTTCCAATGTATCCATCATTAATGTGTCATATATCAGTACTTCATTTCTTCTTTGGCTAAGTAATATTCTACTGTATGCCCTTATTGTATTCTATTTATCCATTTTTCCGTTTATAGACATTTGATTTATTTCTACTTTTTAAGTTTTAGTAATAATTATACAATAGTGCTATGAACATTCATACAATTTGTTGTGTATACATTTGTTTTTATTTCTCTTGGGTATGTATTTAGAAATGTGATTGCTGGGCCTTATAGCAACTTCGTGTTTAACCGTTTGAGTAAATCTCAGACTGTTTTGAAAAAATGTGTTGACATTTTACATTTCCAGCGACATTAGATGGTTCCAATTTCTCCTCAAACTTTACAATATTTGCTATAATCCATATTTTCTGTTATGCGTACTAATGGGTATGAAATGTTATTTCCTGGATCATAATTATGTTATGCATCTTTTCATTTACTATTGGCCACCTTTATATCTGCTTTGCACTTTTGCTTATTCAGATTCTTTGTCCAATTTTCATGTGATCGTTTGTCTTGTGGTTGAGTTTAATAGTTCTTTTTATATTATTTGGAGAAGTCCATGATTAGGTATGTATTTTATAAAAATGTGTTCCCATTCCATGGAACATTTTCACTTTTTGTTTGTTGTTTGTTTGCTTTTAGAGGAGGTCTTGCTATGTTTTCCAGGTTAGCCTGGAACACTTGGACTCAAGTGATGCTCCTGCCTGAGCTTCCTGAGTACCTAGAACTACAAGTACGCAACACCATACCACTTAAAAAAATTTCCCCCCATTTATTGATGGTATGTTTTGAAGACGAAAAGTTTTATTTAGGGTGATGTTGATTTTGTCTACATTTTTTTCTTTTGTAGCTTATAGTTTGAAGTCAAATTCAAGGAATGTCTGCCTGATCTGTGATCACAAAGATTTATACATACATTTTTTTCCTATGAATTCTATAGTTTTTTACATATATGTGTTTAGTCCATTTTAATTTCTGATAAACTTTTCAAATCAAATACAGAATTAAAATCAGAACAGTGAAATTGTGTGTACATATATTTATATTTTTTCCAAATGTCTTACTCATTCATATTATTTAGCTAAACCAACAGATTTTAACTTTTTCGATGTGATATGATATAACTTTTTTGATAGGATTTAAATTTTTTTTTATTTTCTTGTGGATATATAATAGTCTTAGCATGTTTTGTTGAATTGTTTTGATAGTCTAATGAAAAATCAGTTGACCATGAATGTGAGAGTATATTACTGATATTTTCACTATACCCCATTGTTCTGTAAACCTTGATTATTGAAGCATTATTGTAAATTTTCAAGTTAGAAAGAGTGAGTCCTAGGTTCTAGGTCACATTTCTGGAAATACAGAGTAATGCTAATATATGGTTGTTTCTTTTAAAGAAATTTCATTTGAAAGGTTTTGTTTTCAATTTTGTTCTCTTCTTTTGGTTATGTGTTGGGCAGAAATGACTCAAGATTTGTCTTATTCTATAGACTAATAACTTTCTTTGTACTTAATATTGTATCTTCACTTAAAAATGAACAGGTAGCTCCACTGTCTTTCCAATACTTAAGGCTTTCTTGTTATATACTATATCAGTATTACCAATAGGTTAGCAAGTAATTCTAACTTCTATAAAAGTTCAGATTTTGGAGTTGATTGTTGGCTATTTAATAGATCTGAAGCATTAAGGATTTAATGCCAGTTTTACTATAAATTGGTGTAACTGAAGTGACTAATGACAACAAAGGCAACAATAACCAACTTTTACTGAATTCTATAAACAGAATTATGTATTTTTCTTTCACAATATTTGTCTTGTTTCTGTTTAATTTCATTCTCCAACTCCTAGCATGATGCCATTCTCTCAATCCTATCTCTGGTGATAGCCATCAAATCTGTAAATATTCCATCTTCCTGGGTCACTTGTGTCCCTCTTTGATGAATCTGGTCAGACAGATAAGGGCGATTTCTAGAGAGACTCCATCCGAGCTGGCAAGGGGTAGAAACAAGTGAAGGTAAGTAGAACTGTGATTCTGAGGTAGTTTCTAAGGCATTATAAATTCCTTTAGATCATATTTCTCATTATACTAAAAAATACCATAATTTGGTGTTGTCATTCTCTGAGTCACAGAACAGGTATACTTATTTTCAATCTAAGTATGATTATTATTTTTGCCACTGTGGAAGAACATTGTAATATAATGGAATGGCAGTGCCATTGTTTGAATGACATTATCATTACCTAGTTTTTCCTTAACATCATGTGGCTATGATCAAGACTGATTGAAATATATGAAAACACCTGTCACACTGAACATGAACAGCAAATGTCAGTCAATGCCAACACTTGAAATAATGACTTTCAGGTTGCAAAATTCAATAGTCAATTTTATTCTTTACCATAGTTTAATTATGGACAAATTTGATGCCGCTGATTACCTCCTCCTAGTTGTAAAGAGATTATTTTTAAGTCTTTTATATTGTCTTATTTTTCTATCAGACACAGGAGTGCTCTGCTGCTCAACTTTCCTCTTCTCTTAAATAATACCAATTCTCTTAACAATACCGTTCTCTTAGCAATACTGTGAATTCAACATTATGTATATGGTTATAATTTCCAGTTTTTTATAGACTTGCTCAACTCCAGACTTCATATTCAGTTCTATGATAGATTTCTCCACTTGAATGTAAAAATAAAATTGAATGTCCAAATGGACTTCTTGCTCTTCCTATAACCTTTTCTGTTCACTGTCTTCAGTGTTCACTTCTCAGGTTAAAAAAACTCTTATAATCTTAATATGTTTAGACCACGATCCATGGAGCTCTCCTTTATTTCTCTCTATGGACATTCCACAACCACAGATCTACAGCCACTGCAAAATTACTAGTTCCCAAAGTGCTCCCTTTTATTCCTACTTCCAAGACTACTCCCCCCGTCAAATTATCATCACTACATGATTACTGCTGTAGTTTTTAAGAGGCTTCTTGGTGTCAATGTTAGGTCCTTTATAAGCTATCATCAATACCAAACCCAGAGAGATGCATTAGGAGGAACTATAATTAAAGGCAACTTCTCTGTCTAAACCAGATACAGATGAGGAAATACTAAACCTTAAGGCTGATACTATCTATAATTGAATGAAACCTTTTGATACTTGGAGATGATCATTTTATTTCATATCAGGAGAAATGAAAATAATTTTGACCATGGGGAAGACTCACCCAGGTGAATTAAAAAATATGCTAATAATTAAATGTGACCACATATGCGTGTACCTTGAAAATGTGACTGACTTTCCAATTTTTTCCTTTAGGAAATGGAGTTTATTTTCCCACTCCCTGAATCTGAGTTGGTCTTTCCTACTTAAGCTAACAGAATCTTAACAGAAGTTACATTAAAAGTTTTCCATGACTGAATCATAAGAGAATCTTCAGTTTTGTTTCTTGCTATTTCAAGATAGTGATCTCAGACTTCCCAAAGAAAATCAGTGTCCTTTGCTGGAGGATGAGTAGCCACTTGGAAGGGAACTGAGCAAAGGAAATGCACAGAAAACCAGGAAATTTGGAAATAATAATTAGGGGGAGTATCAGGGATTGAACTCAGGAGCATTTGACCACTGAGCTACATCCTAACCCCCATTTTGTATTTCATTTAGAGAAAAAGTCTCACAGTTGCTTAGCGCCTCACTTTTGCTGAGACTGGCTTTGAACTCAAGATCCTCCTGCCTCAGCCTCCCAAGCCACTGGGATTACAGCCACACTCCACTGCACCGGGCACAATTATGGTGTTTCAAGCAACAGTTTTCATGTTGTTTATAATGTAATGAAAGGATACCAGTTAAAACTAAAATCTTCTCTGATTCCCATTATTTTTATGATATTCTTACTTTCCGTAACACTAGTGAGGTTTAATAAGTTGTATACTTAATTTTAGTGTTGTTTTATTTTTCTATCATTTGTCTTATCTGCTAAAGTGTCAGCACTGCACTAGTATAAACTTTTGTCTGGTTTGTCTAATGATAACTGACATATACCAGGGATTAAATGATTAAATGAGTGAATGAATCTGAACTATGATATAGTGCTAGCATATTAACTACTAATGGAAAAGTATTAAAAAGAAATGCTTTATCACATTTTATCAAATTAGAAGGGGAAAGTATATTTTTCAATATTTTCTTATATGTGGTAAAGTGTTTCATATCTTTTTCTTTTCTATATCAGATTTATAAAATAATGTTCACATAGGTGTTCTTTATAGATCTTATTATAAGGTAAAGGAATTGTAAACATGAAAAAAATCTCAGATATGATTATTACTTTAGGAAGTATTTAGAAAGTTCAAAATCTATGCAGCTTTTAATGTCAGTCTGGACCAACTTCCAAACTCATCCCCTGCCACCAGTTTCAATCAGGAAGGTAATTTAGGCAGTTAGGGAAAGATAGTTTTCAAAGGAAAATGCCATCCTGTTCTTTTAGCTTTCTGTGTCAATTGATCTCACAAGTTAAAAAAAATGTTATTAGTGCATACATAGTATACGTAATTATACATGTTAATAGATTGTTATGTTAATAGATTTATTGTGACAGTGTCATATGTGCATGTAATTTGCTCCATTACATTCCTGGTACTTCCCTTTTCCCTCCCCTTCTCCTGCCTCCCCCTGTTCTCTTTTCTCTACTGTTATGGTGAATACATCTATATATTCCATATATATGGAATTGGCATATTATAGTTTTGTTAAAAGTGGAATTCACATGTCAAATATTGCCTTGTAATACTAGATTGATTTTGAAGAAATTTTGCATTTGTGACTTTGGCTCATCTCTCTAGCTATTGTCCAGAGCACCACATCAATGGATCAGTGTTAACAACATAAAAGAGTCCTCAGTCAGGCTGATGTTGGCTTTCACTTTTTTTTTTTTCTATTTTATGATCCAATAATTCTACAACAACTCTGAATATTTCCAAAGGTAAGAGTTTTAGTTTCTCAGTTATCAAGTTACTTAAGTACTGATAAATCATCCCCCCCCAACACTAAACCAAAGGAGATTTTGAACAGCCCAGGGAATAATACAAACTATGACTTGAACTCTTAGAAATGAAATACTGTCCCCTCCTCTCACTGTCATGGTATTCATATTAGTGAAAAATGGCATCCCCATCTTAGAATTTAGATTCACCTCATTTGGTCATAACTCTAAATCTATGAAGAAACCAATTTCAAAGAATTTTAGTAATTATTTTAAACTTTCTTCAGATCTAATGGAGATGCAGAGGGCTCTTCAATTCTGAAGTTCTTTTGTGATCTTACGCTTACTCCCATTTGCACTGAATGGCTGCGACACAGTTTTGGTTCTCTAGAAATTGATATTGGGATGGAGTGTGGGCTGCAAGCCATTCATTATTAAATGCATGTGAAGGTTAGAAAGGGAGAAGAAGGATCAGGCACTGGAAGAAGTCTGACTGTGATACAGACATGAGAAATCCCAGAATCCTGACAGGGAGTTCAGAAAAAAGTCATCATCCCTTAAGGAATTCCAGATTCTGCCCAAGTGACTCTACCTTTATACTCCCACCTCTCTCAGTCACCAGGTGTGGGCTGACCTCTGACCAGTCTGTTCCCCACAGCTCAGGTGGATCCTGAAGACACTGCCAGGTGCAGGCTGGCTAGCTTCTGAATGCAATCTCAATGGCCAGCAGGCAGCAAGGGGATTTGGATAACAGATCTCACTGTCAAAAACTGCTTTTTCCTGAATACTCTCCAATACTCCATGTTTTCCCTTCTCCAAGCTTGCTTTGTGAGGAAGCAAATCCATTAGACATGACATTCATTAAAACTCCATAGATTCTAAATGAGTGATACAAATAGAAGAATTATTTGGGAAATAAACCACAGGGTAAC
Source organism: Glaucomys volans (assembly GCA_020662805.1). Classification (NCBI taxonomy): domain Eukaryota; kingdom Metazoa; phylum Chordata; class Mammalia; order Rodentia; family Sciuridae; genus Glaucomys; species Glaucomys volans. The sequence goes on from JAJEJO010049589.1 coordinate 358,664, forward strand.
CAAGTCTTCAATGCTTCCTAACTCCTTAATTACTATAATTAGCACATAGAACAATTTCTGAATAATTCCTGTAGTTGACATTTTATAGTAATTTTTCATCATTTGTATTTTTAAAAGTTCATGGAGGGTGAATAGCATTTCTTATGTGATGTTTAATACATAATACTTAACATTTGTTAAATGTTTTCTAAATGAATGCACAAAGTTTCTGCAAAGAATTCTTTGCAGTCCAAATACTACTTTCCCATTTCAATTTTTCCTTTTTTTGCTGTGTACAGAAATTAGTGAGAACACAGAAATAAAAAGAAGCAATAAACCAACATTTAAAAATCACCAAATAATTGTGACTTGTCTAAACAGGATATCATAAGGCTAGATATTATGCATGTATTGAAACAATAAAGTAAATACTTAGCAATAAAATTTCAGGTTTCTCAAAGAGAATTATTTCTATTTCTATCAATATTGCATTCCCTCCGGAAGCAGTTTGGTACTTTGTCTTTTTACTGGGCACTAGATAATTCAGAAGTAAACAGTCATTTGTGGAACCTTGCCACATATATCATATTCCTCAGAATAAAATAATAATTCTAATATAGCAACATTGAATGGAATCCAGAAAAGAAAATGACTGCTCAAGAATACAATAGAAGTGAAAACTATTTATAGTTCTAAAAACAAGCAAACACAGCTAAATTATATTGTTATATTGTGTGCATGGATGAATATGTAACAACAAATCCTATCATTGTTTACAACTATACTGCACCAATAAAGATGTGGAACAAAATAAAAACAAACAAGCAAACCAAAATTTCCCTGCTGCTTATCAAAGCTTAAAGTTTTACATTCCTCCACAACATTTACCTCTGGGCCAAGTTCCATGTCTTCATTTTCCTAGATTGTCATTACTATTCTATTACAGATATTAACTTTACTATTTGTAAACTTGATTTTAAAGTATTCCAAATCTTTCTTAAGTTTGATTTGTGGTCTATTTTTGTTATACCATTATATTGTATAAAACCTCTTTGTTTTACTCTTCTGACCTCTATGGTAAATTTCTGGAATTCTTTGATGCCTAAGTTTTCTCATTTGGCTTCTATGATCAATCATCTGAGTCAACCTTAGCAGTCAAATTAATGTCAATTCCAACCTCATGACATTTGGCCTCCTTAATATTTCACTAGATATTATGCCTGAGAGAAATATCCATCCTTTCATCTATCATTCCTTCCTTCCTTCCTTGCCTCTTCTTCTGCAACACCTTTTTCAATATTCTTTATTTATTTTATTCCACTATGCATAACAGTTATGGATTTTAGGATAGTGCTCTTAGATCCTAAAAAAATATTGCTCAATTCTGGGATTGTTTTTGGCACTTAGGAAATAAGAATTACACTAGTGATGAGGAAGAGAGAAAGGATAAGAGATTAAGTAGTGTCCTTCGACCTCTGCAAACTGTAATTGATAGAGGATGATGCTGTTCTCAAACTAGAATATCCAGTTTCTAAGGTCTTAGTAATAACTCAGAAGGACAGAAACTAGGTAAGGGCACTTATCTGGCTGAGGCAAATCAAGTAATTACCCTGATGTGTAGCAAGGACTAAAGGTTCAAGAAAGATGTGATGGTTCTTGGGACTAGGTGGGTAGGATGTACAAAGGAGCTATTTATATAATTTAAATGAAAAAAATAACCTTACATTTGGAGTGAAGAAGTATGACATCAGCTGAAATGAAAGTCATGATTCTTCCCTTTTTTCTCTGTTCGATGCAATTCAAAGACCCAGAGCCTACTAACTGAATAGAATATGGGGTTTCCTTAAGGAAAGCATCCTGCAATGCCACCCCAAGCATATGCTGTAGTTACTCCTCTAGTTTCTTAACACAGGGACTGTGGCTCCAGGTAAATATAAACTCACAGGGAAGGAGTTGTATCCAGATTTTCGGGGGCTACAAAATAAAGTGTCCTAGCTGACACTGATACAGGAGTTCTGAAGTCTCATCATTCTTCTTATTGGAGCTGAGACTTATGAAGATCTGTGAGTAAAGTTGTTGTGGCTTAATCCCTTCTCAGACTGGGTCTGATCAATTCACAAACTTGATAAGTGGTTACTTTCCTTGTGTACACAAAATTAGGATGAAGTATTTATCAGCTGGCAGAATCCTCATATGAGCATGACCTTTGGAGTAAGAGTCATTTAATAAGGACCCAAGTGATCCCATTATTATACCTTAATTTTGAAAGAAATACTCTAGGTAGTTAAACTAGTTTGTTAGTATGAATCTTTACTTGATTCTAAAGTTGGACCTGGGTTTCATGTTGATCTTTCTGGTAATATCTGACTGTTATATTGTGACCACCTGAGGTGCACATACTTCCTGGAATAGAACTTATTTGATGGAAAAGGGGAATAAATCATGAAATGTTAGTCATCAAAATAAAGAAATACTTTTGACTCCACCTTAGTTTTATCCTCCCAAAGTTTCATGTTTGAATACCATTATGTTCTGAACATCAGGAATCCCCCAAAAGCTCATGTGTTAGGCAATGCAGAAATGTTCAGAGGTGAAATAATTGGATTATAAGAGTTGTAACCAAATCATTGCATTAATTCTTATGATGGATTAATAAATTAATTAGATTACTGGGCAGTAACTGAAGGCAGATGGGGCTCAGCCAGAGGAAGTATGTCATTAGGGGCCTGCCTTTGAGGATTATGTATCTTGTCCTTGGCTCCCTGCTACCCACTCTTTCTCTCTGAAGCTTCACTGGCGGCCAAAGCTGGACGGCTTTCGTCACACTTCCCACTGATAGGTCACCTCAGGCCCAGAGTAATGGAGTTAGCTAACGATGGACTGGGACCTTAAAAACTATAAGTCCAAAAGAAACTTTTCCTTCTATAAGTTGTTCTTGTCAGGCATTTTGATCATGGTGACAAAAAGCTAATACAGATGCTAAGAAAATAAAGGACTAGAAATAAAGATTGAAATGAGCATTTCATTGCAAACTCTTATAAGAACCTGGCAAGCAAAGTACTGTTTTGTTGATAGACCACAGTCTTACAAATATCATAAAATAAAGGGTGGTATTCACTTCATTTTAGTCCTGAAGAGTAATTCAGGTAATTGAGGACCCGAGGCCTTCAGTGACCCCATACAAATGACAGTCAGTGGGGAAATTCATGTGCAACAATACCAAAATGAAAACATGGGGTTCAAAAGAATGGGTAGCAGGCACTACAGGCACAGTGAGGCTCACAGTGCTCTGCTCAGCAAATGTAGCTGAGCCCAGAAGTGCCCAAGCAGTGCCTGCACAATATTTCAAGGTGGCCAAAAAAAAAACTGTAGAGTCTGACATGGATAAAACACTATCTCACTTGCTTTGGTTTATTTAGCTCATCACTAAAAATTTCAATAAAGCAGCTTTTGTTTTAAAATATTTTAAGGTCTATTACAACCTTAAATTTTTATAGCCAGTTTGTCAAATAATTTAATGATTTTAGAGAAACAATTCTTTTAGCTATAAGGAAGACTGTATTTATACTTGATTAAGCATTTCAAGCAAACTAAAGATGTTGATAAATAATGTGTTTCCTTTCAATGAAAAACTCACAAAGGGCAAAATTATTTTATTCTACAACTCTGTACAGGTCTTAGTATATTATGATCTCTTTTTTTTTTCAAATCATTTTCTTCTGCAGTAAGATTGTTGGAAAAAATACAACTAGTGGAATGAAAGGGAAATTGTCTACAAAATTAATTGCTTCTTCAAAAGTATATTATTCACGCATGCAGGCATAAAAGCATTTCCACACATTATTAATTTTAGTGATCTTTGGATTTCAAATAGACCTGTAATAATATTAGTAATAAAAATTGCTAACAGATGTGCTAACAATACTGAAGGCATATTTATATAGATTGTTTTACTTCATACCCATTCACAACAATCTTCCTAGTACTAATGTTTCTTGTCGCTTAGATAAAGTAACTGAGTATTAGAAACAATGATTATCTTGCATTGGTTCACACACGTAGCAGGTGGACAAGCCCAGATTAACAAATCCTGTCTCTAGAGCCCATCCTCTAGGTTCACTTCAATATTACTGAACAGTGTTGTGATTATGACAAAATTATTAAAGCAAAGTAACAGTTTACCAAGTTTTCCAATATCATAGTGTACATATGTTAAAAAACAAACTACTTGTGTTCTCCCTTTTCTTCTTTGTTTCGTTCTATATTGGGATAATGTTCTTGAAATATTAACTGCTGCATTTTAGTTACCACTTTTAGTTTTCCTAATTGTTTCTCAACTCTCCATCAATTGAATCAATTTCAGTCTGCTTCACGGAGCAGGATCAACTTGGATTTTCAAATTCCCTTGTGTTAAAAACTTAATTGAATCTATCGTTCTTAAAAGCATTTGATGGAGAGAAAAAGAATTGCTTGTTTTCTTTTGTTAGTCTGAATTTCAAAAGGCTCCTCTTAAACTTTAAGATTCAGAATCTTGCTAATTTAGACCACAAAAACTTAAGACTAAACAGTCACAAAACCTCATCAGAGTAGAGGGATGATTCAAGGAAAAATGAACCGTGTAGTTCCAGCAGACCAGAGAGCCCTGCAACACCCGGGACAGACACAAAAGAACAGAAGTGTCTCTCCCTTTTGCACACATTCCTATACCTCTACCAACTTTTTCTAAGACCTCTTTCTTGAGTGTGTGGAAAGGTATAGAAAGTTCATCGTTATCCCCAACCTTCTTGTGAGCACTAGAAGAAAGCCAAGAATTGAGGGGCATGAAGCAATGTACTTGTATGATGAAAGTGATGTGATGGGATAAAGGGATGGCAACACACACTGTGGATCAATAACCAAAGCCAGAGTCAGATTTTAAAAGGATGGTTTCAAATGATCTGGTGGACAGATTCTGAGTTCTCCTGAGTGGCCACAGAGAATTGATCACAAGTCGCCCTGCCTAGTAAATTGCAGCAGAAATATTGGTGATGAAGCCAATATTTCAGAGTAGTCAGGGGAAACTATATTTACTTCAAGCCTAGAAATCACTCTCCTGACGACAATATGATTAGTAGTTCCTGTCCCATCCCAACGCACACCCAAAAGAAGAAGAAAATAAATGGTATGGAAGAACCATGAATTTGTCTTACCTTAAGTCTTCAACTGACTGCTGAAAGTGACCTTCATTGATGAAATTGAAGTGATTATTTTTTTCCCTGCCTTCAATGTAAATGGGACATTATGGGTTAAGTTTGAATTATTCTGTAGAAAAATAAAGCCCCAATTTCACATGCCAAGTTCCAATATGAGAATTTGTGAACTTTAAAAATTGTAAAGTATCTACTCTCAAATCCTCAGAGTCAAATTGTACCATCTGTTTTATTTAAATATGTTACATCAATCACATACTATTAGCCATTTTTTAAAAAAAATTTAAACTCTCATTTTTTAAATATTCCTGTCCGTTTCTACCAAGGATTTAGATTGAGTTATCGATAGAGTTGATGACACTGTAAAAGAAAGCCATGTAGTCATGGCATCATGTGGGAAAAATTATTAAACTGGAAATCAAAGTTCAAGGTCAAATACACATTTTCAGGTGGCTTCCTGGAACCAAAATTGAAATGTGCAAATATAAAAATATAGGTAGTTATCAACTTGAAAAGATGTCATCATTTATAAAGGGAAGTAACTTTTTTCTAGCATTTAATACTAAAAGTAAATTCACCTTAAATATGTATCTCCGTATCTATCCAAATACGTAGTATTAGTTTCCTATTGCTACTTTAATAACATTACCATGAATTCTGTAGTTTAAAATAACACAGATTAATCATTTTTCAGTTTCAGAGGCCAGAAGTCCAACACGGGTCTCACTGAGTGACAGTCGGGGTTTAAGCAGGACTGTTGGAGGAAACTCCTGGAGGCTCCGTGGATAATGGATTTTGTTGCCCTTTCTAGCTTTTTTGCAGGTGGGGCACCTGCATTCCCTGATCTATGGACCCTTCTTTACCTTGAATGTCAACAACTGTAGTGCATCACTCTCACTTCTGAATCCTTCTTCACAGTTTCTTACTCTTTTACCTGCCATCCCATCCCCGCCCCACTCTGTCTCTAATTGTATAAAGATTCTTATTGTTACACTGAGTTCCAGTGGAATAAGGGACAATTCCAGGTAACATCTCCATCTTAAAAATCTTCACTTATATCAACAAACTGTGTTTTGCCACATAGGACAGCAGTGCTAAGAATTAGGAAATATAGGAAAATCAACTTTCACCATGAATATACATTGTTATGTGGCTCCCTGGGTGCATTTCATGTGACTTTAGGATTCATTGTTCCATCTACTGCAAACATAAATGATCTTACAATACATGAGAACACTGTCAATTTAGCTACTTCTTATATTGGTGCACTATTGTACTCATAGTAAAATGTGGGAAACATTTTTAAAAGTACATTTTAGCAGATGTTTACAAAGATACATATATATGGGCATAACCATATTTATATAAAGTATGATGTTTTTGTGTAACAAATTTTAATATGTTACGCATGAATTCAAATATCCAAATATAATTGTTCAAAATTATTGCTTAAAATTAATCTTTAGGAATAGGAATATATAAATAAAAAATGTATCATTAAAAAAACAATTGAATCTTTCTTGCTAGCTGAGAAAAGGACAATGTTGTGATACAGGGAGAGTTGCTCCTTCTCTCCCTTGCTTCCTTCTTTCATTCCTTCCAACCTTCATTTTCTTAAAATTTCAATAGACTTTGAGATGGAATACATTTGCAATAAAATACATCTTTTGAAGTGAACAATTGAATGATTTTCAGGGTGTGAAGAGAGTTAAATAGCCATCACTATTAATATACTGTTTTAGAAGTTTTAGGCTTGCAGGAAATTTCAGTATAAGTACAGTCTTCCTAAGTGGAGGGATTTCCTCTCACCCACAACACCTCTCTTCATTACAGTTTTTTTTTCTGTTATTAACATCTTGTATATGTTTGCAGAAGTTACTTTTTTAAGAACATTCTTTATTGGATTGAAGAAATCCCCCGCATTCCTGATTGGCTAAAAGTTTTTGTCATAAATAAACGTGTTGTCTAATTTTTTCTGCCTCTATTTTATGCAATCATATTGTTTTTTAATGTTGAGCTAGTCTTGAAAACCTGGTATAAATCTTACTTGATCAAATTGTATAATTCTTTTTATACAGCATTGTATTTGATTTTGGAATATTTTGTGGAGGAATTTTGCATCTGTGTTCATGACAGATATTGATCTATGGTTTTCCTTTCTTGTACTTTATTTTGTTTTGGTTTTAGGGTAATGCTAGGTTTATAGATTGAATTAGAATATATTCCTATGGCTTTTATTTTCTGTAAGAGATGGTAGATTATTGATATAATGTCTTCTTAAAATGTTTCTTAGAATCAGGAACCCACTAGGACCTGATAGTTTCTGTTTTAGAACTTATTACATGTTAATTCAACTTCCTAATAGATATCTGTCTATTCAGGTAATCGTTTTGTTTGTGTGAGTTTTGCTAGGTTGTATCTTTTAAGGCTTTGACATATTTATTCAGGTTATCAATTTTTGGGGCATGGTATAATTTATAATAATGCTTTCTTGAGATTTTAATATTTATAAGATTGGCAGCAATAGTTATTTTCACCTTTCTGTAGCTTGCATTCTTTTTAAATTAGTCAACCTAGATAGAGTTTTATCAGTTTTATTGATTTTTTTAAAAAGCTTTATTTTGGTTTTATTCATTATTCTTTATTGATTTCTCTTTTCAATTTCATTGATTTTTGTTCTAAGTTGTATGAATTTTTTTTCATTCTGATTACTTTGAACTTTGTTTGCTCTTCTTTTTTTTCAGCTACCTCTGGTGGAATCTTGGATGATCAACTTTAGATATTTCTTCATTCTTGACAATACGTATTCAGTGCTGCAAATTCTTTGTATTCCATCAAATAAGATAAGTTGTAATTTTATATTAATTTAATTGGTGATAATTATTGACAATAATAAAATTTTTTGAGACTTCTTTGATTTATTTGTTATTTAGACTTTTGTGGAACAGTTTGATCAAATCTCCAAGTATTTTTGGCTTTTTCAACTGTTTTTCTGTTTATTTCTTTTGTCATTCCATTCTTGTCAGAGAGCATACTTTTAAAGATTTTTGTACTTTAAATTTGATAAAGTGTATTGTGGTGTCCAAAACACATCTTGATGAATGCTTTTAGAGAGTCAAAGATAACCTGCATTATATTGTTTGAGGACAAACATCCATAGATTCCAATTAGATCCAGTTGTTTAAGGATGATGTTCTATTCAACTATGTCCTTATTGAATTTTTCTATTCTATACCTGGCAATAACAGATAGGAGGTGTTGAGGTCTTCAACACTAAGAATGGATTCATCTGTTTCTCCTTGCTACAGTTTCTGCCTTGAATACTTGTTTGTTAGGTGCATGCACAGTATTAGAGTCTTCTTGAGTAATTTTCCTATTTGTGATTATGTTTTGCTTATCTGTATGCCTGATAATTTTCCTTGCCATAATTTATAATTTGTGTGAAATTAATATAGTGACTCTTTCCTTTGAGTATTGATAGCATGGTATTACTTCCTCCATCTCTTTACATTCAATTTGTCAATATCTTTACATTTAAAGTAAGATTCTTGTAGACAATATGATAGTTGTTCTTTTTGAATTCACTTTGTCAGTTTTTATGTATTGACATTTAAAGGAATTTTAATATAGTTCTAATATCTATCTTATGTTACTATTTTCTATTTTTGCCCTTGTTTTTATTTTTCTTTTATTTACACCATGGTCTGTGATTTTGAACATTTTTATTTGATTCAAGTTTTTCCCGTTTCTTGCCATATCACTCAGAGTAATTGCTTTCATAAAAATAATTTATTTTAGGGGTTGCCCCTGAGTTTTTAATATACATTACAACAGATCTAAGTACTATTTCAAATAGCACGATTCCACTTCCCAGTAGTGCAAGTATTATAACAGAATGTCTCCAATCCTTCCCTCCCATTGCTTATGATGTTGCTGTCCTTTATTTCCCATATATAAATATAAACTATAATCACTGAATACATGGTTGATGTTATTATTTTGAACAAGCTGCTTTTAGGCCAATTAATATTAATAAAATACTTGATTTAAGCTTCATTTAAATTTTTGCATTTCATGTAGACCCAAGTCTCTGCCTACATTTTTGTTTTGAAGAATTTATTGTAATACTCCTCAAAGGCAGATCTATTGGTAAAAATGTCTCTCAATTTTTGTGTGCATGAGAAAGTTTTTATTTCTTTTGACTTTTGAAGATTAACTTGCATGTATACAGAATTTTTTATTAGTGTTTATTTTTCTTTCAATCTTTGTTTCTTCCATTCTCTTCTTAATTGGCATGGTTTTTGAAGAAAAGTCTAGTGCAATTCTTATGTTCATTTCTCTGTTGTTAAAGTGTTTATTTTTTACCTCCTTTGGCTTCTTTCAACATTTCTTTGTCTTTGATTTTCAGTAGTTTGTAGATGACAGGTCTGAGTGTGGTTCTTTTGACATTTTGCCTGGATTTTTTTCCTTTGCACTTCTTGGCTCTACAGCTTGATGTCCACATTTATTTTGGAAATTATTAGTTACTACTGCTTCAAATATTACTGTATTCCCTTTACTCTTTCTTCTCCTTTCAGCACTCTCATTGCACATATTTGAACCTTGTCTAATGATTTAAAAGTCTTTTGGTATTCTGCATTCTTCATCCTTTTCCCTCTTGGCATTAATTTTGAAAGTTTCAGTTGCATTTATTCAAGTATACTCATTCTTTGCTTAGGTGTTCCTGTAGTTAGTGCTAAGGAGTGAGGAGAGAAGTGTTCAATCATCCTGTGGCTAGTGTTGTTTCATTTTGATTTTTCCCCTCATATGAGAAAGGCCTGGAGAGAATAACAATGGGGCATTCCCCCCCCCCTTGCCCCTGAGATTGGTGAGGCTCTAGCAAGACTCCACTTTATTTGACTTTAGCAATACCTATTTTCATGAAGTCAGGCCTGCGAAGAGGAACAGCATACTCTGAGTATATTTCAGAGTGCTACTTTCCCCTGCCCCCTGACAGGAGCAAGAAAAAGTTTTTCCTGATCTTCATTGTTAGAAGCAGGTATGGTTCCTATAGGCAAAACTCACAAATATGGGAACCCTCTTAAAACTGGATACCACTAGAGTTTGTAACACTCAAATTTGTCTACAAAGAGGCTCTGGAAATGTGTCAATCACAATACTATTTTTCTTACTAAGGGACTGGTCACTACAAGTTTCTGTGCCTGGACTTCTGCTCTAGGAAGCTGTGATTCTCTGTATCTGTCTATCTGCCTCTCCAATTTCTGGGGTACCAGTTTTCCTTGTGACCTCACATTCTCTGATGAACCTAAAAGAGTTGCTGTTTTTTGCTTTTGGATTTTTTTCTTGTTGTGAGGATATGAGTGATGACTATTCTTTGAATCTAAATAATGACTTTTCTTTTGTGCTGGACCAGAAATGCAAGTGCCACTTCATTTGTTTTTATTGCTGAATAATATTCCAGTAGTTTGTTATTAGATTATAGAAGATTTCTGAGTCTAAAGAATTGATGATTTTCATTATCTATTATCCTTAGCTTGTCTTGGAAAAATATTAGAAAATAACCATCATTATTTCTCACTTGACACATCAGAGTGAATTAGGGATAAAACATATTGATATAGTCAATTTTCCATTGTTCTCTTCTCCAGATTATATATTCTGAAATGATTACACAATACTCCATCAAGAGAGTGGAAAAAAAATCAATACCTTGTAGAAGCATCTATATAGAAACAGACTCCCTCTCCCACTAAAATTTACCTAGAAAGAAATTTCACAAATCTAGTAAAGGGACTGGTATGTCATTGAATTAAAAAAAAATAATGAAATTTAACTAGCCAATGATCTTCTCCCAACACTTTTCAAAGTCTACTATTTTTCTTTAGGTAAAAAGATAATATAATTAAATCTCAGAGACCTCAAAAGGCATTTATTCCTTTTCAAAGGAGACAACTCAAAGTTTAATGGACTGTTGAAAATTCAGAGTGAATTATGTCACTAACAAATGTCCATTCTGCCTACTGATCTGATCCAGTTCTATCTTTTTTGGTACTCAAAGGGAAAATCTACTTTAACTAATGATGATATATAAAATAATGAATTTAGGAGAGCAGAAAAAAAGACAGGTTATTTAAAATGTATGTGTAGGTTATCTTGTATTTTATAGGGAGAAGTGTAAACTGTAACAAGAACAATGCTATGCATACCCAATTGTTTTTCTATTTTCCTTCTTCCTTAAAACACAGAGAGATTGTTTTCTCAGGCTACCTTGTAATATTGTTTGGGCCATATATATCACTTCTGGATAGGCCCCCAAATTTCCCAGGCAATGGGTTTATTTCCCCTCCCCCATATTCAGTAAGTTTGTGGCTCCCTCTTTCAGATTAAATTTCAGATTATTACTCTTTCAAAGTAACATGAGAATGAAAGGATGATGCATCTCTGAGAGATTGTTTGGAGGAGAATTATCAGAGATTCAAGAAACCTGAACTGATCTATGACATAAGCAAAAAGTAAATTGAATATAATAAGCCTAAAATAGATTTTAGGGTTTATTTTTCATAGACTACTCTGATCAATACCTACACTATGATAATGCATAAAGCAATTACTAAGTTAAAAGGCACTAGGAAAAACAAAATATGGCAGGTGGGATAAGAAAACTTAAAATCCCAAGTGTTTGGGAAAGGAAATTTCACTCTCCCTTCCATAATGGAAATGATCTATTCCAATCAGCTTGCTGCCCTGTTGGGTTATAGTTCCAAATCTGGGACACATGACTTGTCATCACTGATGGAATTGTGGGCACTCAGGAGAGGCAATAGTATTGTTGAGGGATCCGGGATACATAGCTGCCAACTTTCCTCCCTTGACCTTCTTGTTCGTACACCATTAGCAAGAACTGGAGTGTGTGGGGCAAAGACTGACTAACTTCCACAGAATAGGCTATCTTGTTGACATTATAAGGTCCATCACCTACCATCTGTACAATCCCGTTAGGTCCTCATTGCCATTTTATAAAATATATTTCATCTTCCTGCCATAAAGCGATATTTGCAAAGAAATAGGTCAATAAGAAATTCTCCACCCAAGTTTTGCTTTGTTGTTCTAGAGACACTTACAAGAAAATAGACCGTTAACAGAAAACATCTCATCATCACTTATTAACCAACCTAGCTGAAACCTCCCTTTGTTCCCCTACAGGGGGACACCACATACTTTGCACTTATATTGCATACTTGAAATAGCTAAACACAAAGCTTTACATACAGCAATTCAAGGGAGTAGCCCTATATACACCCCAAAATTAGATTTTCTAAGCCCTATAAAATACCCCAGGATTAGATTTTCCTTGCCTTCTCTCATTTCTGAGTGATAGCCTTTGTCAGACTCTAATTGGCAAATAAACTCTGTGTGTGTGAATCTTGCTGCCTGGTTTCTGAGTTGCTCGCCTGCGGTTCACTTTCCTTTCAGACATTATAAATTGCCTCCTTCCAGGAAGAGATTTTAGAGATTATTCACTTACATTATCCTGATCCTAGTCTCCTAATCTGAGCAGTGTGTATCTAGGGATGCACACATTTATTCCTAGATGAATTATACGAAATACAAGAGTACTGAGTTGCTCAATAACAGTCTCTCAGTGTCTAGTGGTCAGCACTTAGTCTGAGCCACAGAGCCCAGTAGCAATTCGGCAGTTATTTCTCACAAGGAGTAAATGTGCTTGCTGAAGAGAGAATGGCTGTGCTCCAAAACCACATGGCTCCTTTGCTGCGACTATAATTCTGTTGGGGTTTGCCACAGATCAATACAGTGTCTCCATCATCCACAGCACCCTTCACATTCCTATTCACTTTCCTTCTTTCTGCCCTTTCCACCTCCTGAAAAATGTCCACTGTGCTTTCTGAAATTCTCTGTGCATCATCAGTAAAATTCTTTAGATTCTCAATTTATTTTCCAAGTACTTCTTTCACTTTCTCTCTCCACTGAACATTGCTTACTCTGTAGCATTCTAAAATGGTTTTCTCCCATGCATTTAAATATGTATCTGTAATTCTAAGGTGGAAACTGGGGAAGAGTAAACAGGGTGGGGAGAGTAAACACCTCCTTTGCTCTCTTTTCTAATTTTAAACCTTTCTCTATTCTGCTCCTTAGCAACTCCCAAAGTCAGTTCTTGTAATATCACACTCACACTGACCCTCAATGTTACAACTCTTTCCCAATCTCCAGGCCCAGCCTCTGCATTTTTCTGACATTTTTGCCAAACTCATTCCCATCTTAATTCCCCACTCATTTCATCCTCTATTCTACCTTAACATTAATTTTATCCCATATTTGCACTGGTGTCCTAGAATACCACCCCCCAATCCCTTAACTTTGATACTCTTTGTCCATATGAAGACACACAATCCATTAATCTTACCATGTTTTTATAGTCTCTCAAATGTCTGGTTTTCCAACTTTCCTCATTAACATGATACATTTTATGGCTGATATTTAATCATTCCTTTAATATGTCCTTGACCCTTGACCATATCTTTTCTTCTTCCTATTCTCAACAAAATTATAACTCTACAGAATCTACCTTGCCAATTTTACAACTAAATAACTAAACCTGAAAAGTATGTAAACAAACTGAAGGAGTCTTACTATAAATTCTTATAAATTCTTGCTCATAGCATAAACACCAAGTTGATCCTCAATACTAAAAAAAAAAAAAAAGGAATTATTATTCTTTGATTTTTTTTCTTTTTTGGGGGGCAGGGAGCAGGGCAGGTGGTGGACTGGAAGGATCTTGCTATTTTGCCCAGACTGGCCCTGACCTCTTGGGCTAAATGATTCTCTTTCCACATTCTCCCAAGTAACTGGAACTAGAAGCACACATCATGGCACCCCACTACAGTTTTCTTAATATCAGTTAGTTATTCTCACTTTTCTTTGTCCCAATCCTGCCCTCCTTAAAAAATGGATATACGAGGGTAAATATATAAAACAATCTTTTACACATACTTTGTCTGAAAGTAAAATAGCAGACAAAAGTATGTGTAAAAGATTATATTTTTTTTCAAGAAGGTGAAAAACCAATTGCAATGTTTTGTTTTGTTTTGTTTTGTTTTGTTTTGTTTTGTTTTGGTATCAGGGATTGAACCCAGGGATACTTTACCACTGAGCCACATCTTCAGCCTCCCTACTTTTTGGTTTCTTTCTGTCTTTCTTTCTTTTTTTTTTAAATTTGAGACAGGGTCTCATTATGTTGCTGTGACTAGCTTTGAAATTGTGATCCCCCTGCCTCAACCTCCAAAACTGCTGGGATTACTGGTGTGCTCCACTGAGCCCAGCACAAACAGCAATCTTCAAGAGACAGGAAACAAACGTGTCATTTTATTTAAGTACCCAACTTCCTGCCATCTGTAGGCTATGGGACAAGGTTAGGGAACCGAGCTAGACAGAGCCTAGCAGTTTCCTTGAATTAAAGATGTGAAGATGAGAGTCAGGGGAGACCAAGGTCACTAGAGATTACAGGACAGAATGTTGGAGAGAAGACAGCTGCTCAGTGTAAGAACATTGCCAATAGTTCTCCACTGCACTCCCTTTGAGTTTTTAGTAGAAAACTGATTGAAGCTTACATGTCAAGAAACTGACCAGGATTGGAAAACAACATGCAAAGATTCAAGGGAAACAGTGCTTTTTTCAGTGCTTTCACAGGTTGGGAATAATGTCTTCCAGGCCATGGGTTCAATCCTCAGCATGGCAAAAAATAAAATAAAATAAAATAAAATAAAATAAAATAAAATAAAATAAAATAAAAAAATAATGTGTTCCTCTTGATCAAATTGGAAGACCACATAATTCTTGAAATTGTTTAGAATACTAAAAGGAGTGTTTGCTTCAGTAATGGAAATTAGCACTAGAATAAATATTTCTCTGGTCTGATCAAAAAACTCATAAAGGTAAGACCACAAAAGATTCAAGGATTCCAAACTTAAGAATTTTGTAGAAAAATCTCAAGAAAATAAAACCACAGTGCCTTAAATTCAGTAAAAGATTAGCCAGGGCTGGGGTCTCAATCCTGTGCTTCTGGTGGCTCAGGAGGCTGAGGCAGGAGGATCAAGTTTGAGGCCAGCCTCAGCAATTTAGCTTAGGCCTTATTGAATCTTAGCAAGACCCTGTTTAAATATAAAATATAAAAAGAGTTTGGGATATGGCCAAGTGGTTAAGCACCCCTGAGTTCAGTACCTGGTTACCCCCCCACAAAAAAAGATGGCCAGGTATTTTAAAAAGAAGGGGAGGGATGGTCAAGGAATCTTCTTTTACATAAATTTTATTGAATTGCTTGGATAAAACAGGAAATCCAATATAAACCAAGTTGAATCTATAATTTGAACATAGAAAATGCTATAATCTTCAGAACGAAGGCTAAAATATTTTTAAGTGTTCTACTTACTCTTTTAAACAACTTACTTCTTTGGAAAATCCAGATTAGTAGCATGGCATAGAGATAACATATGATGATTTACTGAATTCTTTTACTGAAAAACTGCATTACATGGTGAATATCTTGCATTAGTTTCATCCATTCACATGGTTGAATTGAAATCTTTTGTATTTTTATGTAGTCTGCATTTACAGTTAAAGTTCTACACTTAAAAACGGCAAAGGCCTCTTTCAACTTCAGAAAAAGTAGAGTTTAGTACAGTTAATGAAAAGTCCATGATTTAATAAAAAGTATTAA
Source organism: Glaucomys volans (assembly GCA_020662805.1). Lineage (NCBI taxonomy): Eukaryota > Metazoa > Chordata > Mammalia > Rodentia > Sciuridae > Glaucomys > Glaucomys volans. The sequence continues at coordinate 374,564 of JAJEJO010049589.1, forward strand.
TTTTACTAAATATTGAAATTCTTATTAAATACATACATGGTAAGGGCTGCGTTTGCCACAAGATCTTTTAAAAAGAAGTTTACACTAACGTCTAGAGGATAGGAGATATTAAGTGAATCAATAATTATAATAGTGTGAAAAAAGGAAGCTATGGGAGTAGGGTGGGAGTCTCAGATGACTGGAATTATCACAACTGGAGAATTTTTCTCATTGTGAAGGTGGTTTGAACTAATCTTAAAATACAAATGAGAATTATTCAGATGGAAAAAGAGAAGGTAAGATATTCTGAGCAAAGTAAACAGCAAGTGAGAGTGAACTAAGGTGGGAAATAGCATGCTAATTGTTGTGTTTCAACCATTATTACACTTAGTAGCTTAAACACCACTGGGGAAATGGATGAGCTCCCAGAGAGGAAACTCAGAACACCTGAACAGAATAACATTCTGGCGACAGGGAAATAGATATTGACTGGAAGGTCCCCTCGAAACACACTGAGAGTAATGTTGCGCCATATTTGCTTGACTGTAAAGCAACATTCCTGAGTTGTAATGCCAGAACCATGAACAAATTTGGCAAACAATATAAACTGTGGCACTAAAAGCTAACGTTTATGCCTGCTACTCCCTGTTAGTTCATCCTCATTCATGTATGTCTTTCCCGTTTTCACCATACTACCTTACTAAGGGATTTTTTTTGCTATTTTTAAATTTGTTGTAATTAGTTGTACATGACAGTAGAATGCATTTATGCATTTTGACAAATCATACATAAATGGAGTATAATTTCTCCTTTTTCTGATTGTACATGTTGTAGGATCACATGGGTCATGCAGTCATATATGCACATGAGTTAATAATGTCTGTTTCACTCTACTATCCTTCCAATCCCCATATCCCACCACTCCCTTCACTCGCTTCTACCTAATCTAAAGTAACTCTATTCTTCCCTAGCACCCGCCCCCCCCCCTTATTAGTACCTGCATATTAGAAAAAACATTCAGGCTTTGTGTTGTGGGATTTGGCTTATTTCACTTAGCATGATATTCTCCAACTCCATCCATTTACCAGCAAATGCCATAATATTATTATTCTTTAAAACTGAGTAATAGTCCATAAGATTATTCTATGATGTTGCTAAACATGCTAAACTTTTTTTCTTTTTTTAAAGTTTAACAGACTGGATTTTGATTCACTGTACACAAATGGGGTACAATTTTCATTTCTATGATTGTACACAATGTAGATTCACATGATTCATGTAATCATATATGTACATAGGGCAATGATGTCTGTCTCATTCCACTATCTTTCATATCCCTGCCCTCTACCTCCCCTCATTTCCCTACACATAATCTAAAGTTTCTCTATTCTTCTCTTACACACCACACCCCACCCCCATTATATATCATCATCCACTTATCAGGGAAAATATTCAGCCCTTGGTTTTTTTTTGTATTGACTTGTTTCACTTAGCACGATATTCTCCAATTCCATCAATTTACCTACAAATGCAATAATTTTATTCTTCTTTATGGCTGAATAATATTCCATTGTGCACAGTTTCTTTATCCACTCATCTGTTGAAGGGCATCTAGGTTGGTTCCACAATCTAGCTATTGTGCATTGAGCAGCTATAAGCATTGATGTGGCTGTATTACTGTAGTATGCTAATTTTAAGTCCTTTGGGTATAAACTGAGGAATGGAATAACTGGGTCAAAAGGTGGGTCCATTCCAAGTTTTCTAAAGAATCTCCATACTGCTTTCCAGAGTGGCTGCACCAATTTGCAACTCCACCATAAATCCAAGTAAGAATCAATAAATGGGATGGATTCAAACTAAGAAGATTTTTCTCAGCAAAGGATACAATTGATGATGTGAAAAGAGAGATTACAGAGTGGGAGAAAATTTTTTCCACATGCTTTTCAGATAGAGCACTAATCTCCAAAATTTATAAAGAACTTACAAAACTTTACACCAAAAATACAAAGAATCCAATCAATACATGGGCCAAGAATTGGACAGACACTTTACAGAAGAAGATATACAGGTGATTAACAAATATATGAAGGTGTGCTCAATTTCTTTAGTAATTAGAGAAATGCAAATTAAAACAACTCTAGGATTCCATCTTATTCCAATTAGAATGGCTATTATTAAGAACACAAGCAATAATAGGTGTTGGTGTGGATGGAGGGAAAAAGGCACACTTGTACGTTTTCTTTATCCAAATGTTAAAGGAGAAAATTTTGTTTTCAGGTATTTGTACTATATACTTAGGTAAGGTCGAGTCTTAGCCTCATCTATGTGATATTTTGTATCCTTCAGATGATAAGAAATGGCCCTGTGCTTATCTCCCAGCTGTCAATGTTACATTTCAGCATTCCCAATGCACCATTATTTACAAGATTTTAGGAAGAAAGAAATGGTCAATTGCCTTTAAATATATTTACAGGTCATTATTTGTGTGCAACGGAAATGAGAGTGACTTACTACAAAGATTGCTCTGATTTCTCACTTATCTTGCATTTCGAGTCCATCTATATTCTCATTAAAAAGTCAATTATATTTCTCCACTCACACTGTGGAGTGCCTTTGTGCCTCAATAACAACAACAACAAAAATAAAAGCTGCAGGGATATGAGTGGCATAATTGTCTGAACCAAGACCTCAAGAGAAATTGTCTGTTAACTTCTGCTCTGGAGATTACTGTGTGAATAACCCCAAGCAACCTGCTGCTACAGACCGAGCACCCTTCTTTAGAAAGTCTGATTCAACAGAGGTGAAGCCATGGACACTATCCAGACCCCAGCCTTCCTGCCAGTTCACTTCAGAAACCTGACCCAGCATGAACTATGGAGACAGATATCTATTGTTTTATGCTATTGAATTTTGGCATCATTTATTTCACAGTGTTTCAGAGGCAATACTTAGCACATGACACATAATATTTCTAAATGGGAAGAGTCATGCTACAATGCACTTTTTACCTCAGCCTTCTTCATCTTGCCTAAGGTGTACTTGCCCAACATTCCAGTAGACTAAGTGTCCATAATTGCAAAGTGGAAAATAGAGTTAATTGAAGATTAGAGCAAGTACAATGAAATATTTGCTAGGAAGTAGAATGGCTCTTAGCTGGTACTATCAATGTTGGAAATAACTTTATCATTTTCTTGTTTCAGTTGAGATATAATACTCTTTCTCAGTATCAAGAAAAGTTCACAAAATCAGAAACATGTTCACCTGCAGAGGCAGGATGTGTCTCTGACTTCATATCTGGTTTGGATGGAAAGCACAGAGCAAGTGGGTATAAAAAGGTTTGTTACATCATGAGGCTTTCTGGGAAGAACAAGACAGCTAAAAAGCATGTCTAAAAATATACTGAAAGAGAAAGGAAAGCTTTTTTTTGTTTTGTTGGTTATTGGTGCTGGGTAAGAGTTTTTGTGTGTAGTTTGCACTCTCCACTGATGCCAAAGGAAGGATCCCACAGACTTTCTCTAATCAGCTGTGCAGATGTAGGGCAGAAGGGTAGTAGGGAGTATGAGATGTGAAAGTTGTAAGCAAACATAAAAATGATGTGAATCTGTATTCGAATTTACCACTGAAGTTTTTACCTGAGGACTAAAGCATGACACATTTTATTTAATTGAATTTACAGTTTTTCAAGTAAACTGTTAGGTTCTTGATGAGGCCTGCAGATGAGGTCAAGGTAGGCAAGAGTTCCCTGTGTGTCCTGCTAAGAGCCCAGCACTCTGTATTCTGAGAATTAAAATGAGTGCCTAGTTCACTACCTATGATATTTGAACTCTGCCCCTATGATTGCAAAACCTCTCCAGGACACTTCTGTCCTTTTCACACTTCCAAGTATTAGTGATAGTGAATCAGGCACACATTTCTTAACAGTAATGGATTCTTTGAGGCAAGAGATTCCTAGAGATTTTTTTTTTTAATTGGCTGACTGAACAGACAGAATAAAGGGAGGGATAAAATTCCAAAACTGTCAGCCGTGAACATTAGCCAATCACAGGCTGTCAACTGGTACCACTCTGTAAAAAACTGTGCTCAATTAGCTGATGGGTGTCCATTATTGACCTCCAGAAAGAAAGCCAGAAAGGTGCACCTCAGAAAGATGTGGGGTGCAGAGGAGCTTATGCTGTGATGATTACTGCAGATTCCCCATCAGAAATCAGTCTTGAAAATCAGGACTAGACCTTGTTTCCCACAGTGTTGGAGATTAAACAGCCAAGAAATGCCCAGGCAAGAACAAAACATTGTATTTAAAGGGTAGAACAGAGAGAAAACCAATGAGAGTCCCATGGAGAAGAGAGGGTTCACAGTCAGAGCCTGAGAGAGTGGGGGTGTCCTGCACCTTGGATAGAGTACAGGTATCCTATCTTCTCCTGTCCCCCTCCTCCTATCCTGCCTATGTGAGCAAAAGGCTCAAAGGGAGCTGTCTAGATACATCTCCCTATTTTCCATATCTGTTCAGAAAGGGCTGAAGGGAGCAGCCTAGGGGTACTTATTAACACTCCTTGCTGGGAGGAACAATTCCTGGAGCCAGGTAATCTTGGCAAAAGGTTAGAGGAGGGAGAAGTGGTCTGTAGGCATTAGCATTTTATTTCCTTCTGAATCAGTCACCATCTTCCTGAGCCAGTCATTCCTTATCTACATTGACTGTCCTGGTCTCAATGCCACCAGCCCTGATCTATTTTTAATCAATTTCATCTCCTTGGCCAGGCATGGTGGCTCATGCCTGTAATCCCAGTGGTTTGGAGAGCTGAGTCAAGAGGATCAGAAGTTCAAAGCCAACCTCAGCAACTGAGTGAGAGCCTGTCTCATAATAAAAAGAGTTGGGGATGTAGCTCAGAGCTCCTGGGTTCAATCCCCAGTCCAACAAAAAGGGGGCACTGCACATGGGCACTGGACATCTGTGCCCCTGCTGCATCTTATGCACAGACTTCTCAGTTGGTGGTAGCAGTTCTAGAGGGAAATTGATATCACCTAGATCACAGGCCTCTGTAATCACTTCTAGAGAAACCATAAGTATTTGGTCATTTTTAGTTCCAATTAGGATGGGAAAATGGTTTGCACCTCTCACCAAGAGTTATGGTGGGAAGAACCCACTAAAACAGAGGGTCTCAGGTGCTCAGTGGCCAGTACAATGACAAATGTCAGTGTAACAGAGGTCCAGTTATTTTCTCAAAACAAGCAGCTAGGGAGAGGCAGTTGAGGGACTCTATGTCACAAGTTGTGTCTGGGTGACATGCCTTGTTGCCTAAAGGGTTCAACATGGCATCCCCAGCTGCAGGACTAGCTTGAAGACAAAAGAAGGGGCCCAGAGCTCTGAACTGCATCATCTTTCCTTTCACTGAAAGGCAAAACTTTTCAAGAAATCCTCAATAGACATTTGTACACATCTCTTTAACTAGAATTGGGTCATAAAGCCCACCCTGGAAATGAGGGAAATGGAGAAGTTATTTAGTTGGGTAGATTGCTACCTCCTTCCCCAATCTGGAAATGTTACAACAAAAAGGAAGAAGTGGAGATTGGATAAGCAATGAGTACTGTCGGCTTCAATTAGCACCCAGCCTGAAAGGGTGATGAAAATAAGCCAAATTCTCCCCATGCCAACTCCCCAGAGACTCTGTATTAGCCTGCTTCCTCTTATTTTGTTGTAAAAAAATACCCAAGAATGGATACTTTCTAAAGAGATAATGTTTATTTACCCAGAGTCCTAGATTTGTCAGACCCTGCGATTGAGCTTTGAAGAGGGTCATCACAACACGGTGAATGGCATCGTGGTGGGACAACATGCAAGGGGTAGAGATTGCCTGGGCAGAAATCTGGGGAGGGACCAGCTGAGTCTCGATCTTCATAGAACCACCCACTCTCACAGGAACTCCTGGGGGCCATGATGAGTACACCACTCCCTTCCGAGAGCATCATCCCCACTGATGGAAACACCTCACACCAGGCCCCACCTCTCAACACTGCCACACTGAGGTCCAAGCCACAGCCTATGAACCCATGGAGGACAAACCTCATCCACATCATCACACGCTCCAGCAAAGCCAACATTGACAAAACAGTGTACAAGTCCCAGTGTACAAGTGTGTATGTGGGGGTGGGGGAAGGTTGTTCTCAGAAGTCACTGGAAACAACCAGAGCCCCCATGCCAGAGATGTCGCACTTGATACTGCTTGCCTTCCCTACCATTGTTATGGCACTCTGGGTGGCAACCTAACAAAGTTAACAGTTGGCTGTCATTTGGAGAGAAGAAGTGGCATAGAGATGCCACAGTCTCTGCATGTTATGCCTCCTGTCCAACCTCAGGTTGGGAATATGTGGGTCAGACAAAGTCTGTGGGCAGAACTCAGTGTAGTGCTACTCCTCAACCTCAGTGCAATCTTTTTCACCTTCCTGTTAGTCTCCCCAAGGAAGCTCTCAGGTTTCTTACAAAGAGATAGAAAATAGACCATGATAGTGAAGAGGCAGGGAAGTGGACAGAGAGGGTCAGGAGGGGAAAGAAGGATAGGTAGTGAGCAGCTAAGAGGTCTAGAGTGCCTGAAGCATCTAGGGAACTGCGGGTGGCTGGTAATGCTGGTGACATTAGCTGGAGTCACCATGGTCTCTCTCTAGACTGGATATTTACACCTGTCCTTAAGGTCTGTGAGTTCTACCTCAGGTGACCCAGGGCACAAGGGGAGCTCTGGATTGCCCCAGACTAGAAGTGAGTCTGGCTCTGGTTTCAGTTGCAGACGGCTGGTGGGGCACGGGCAGTGGGCCTTTGCCCTCCTCACCGGGCTTCTCTTCATCATAAGCATGTACCATGGTTTCCCTGAACATTTCCGACCCGGGCATCTTACATCTAGGTAAGTCCTGGGAAACTTGGGAGAAGGAGTGGTACCCCAAAGGGCTAATGCACACAGGGGTGATTTTTAAAGTGCTAACCCCACCTATGGGCTCAGGATCCCTTCTCTCCATGTCATCATGACTAGGCCCTGGCACTTTATTTCCTAAGCCACTGAGGTGTGAATACACAGAATCCTGGAGGTTTTCCAGTTGCTTTAGGAGTGAGAACTGGGCAGGCTAGTAAGAGAGGCCAGTCTCTTCCAAACCACAGTTCACTCTTCCTCCTTCCCATTTCACACATGACATCAGCCACTGATCACTCTTCCAAAAGGTGGAGCTCTGTAGAGAGATCTTCTGGCTGGAAACCCCTTCTCTTTGACAGCCAGCCCATCTGAGTGGTCAGCTTGCTCAACAGGGAGCAGGATTCCCCTGCCCACCTCCTCCCCACCCTTCTTGTTGCCCAGTGATGCTCTGGGACTGCTCCAAGCAGCAGAGTGATGCAAGGGCCTCCTGCCACTGCCCAAACCTCTTCCCATGCCAGGCACCTTGGAGCAGGACCCGGAAGCAGCCCACACAGAGTGGATGTATCAGCACACATTCCAAATGCCCTGGTGTCATCAGTGCCCATCCCACTGCCACCTCACACCTTTCACTGTGACATTTGTAACATCTGTGTGGAAGTGAGTACTCCTACTCCCTCCCTGTCCACTCATCAACTCATCCAGGGGCACCTGACCAGGACTGGGAAACTCACAGCATAAGTGGGCCAGGGGTGGGTAGGAGACTGTCTTCTCAGACTGTTAATAGTGGCTCTCTGCCACACTTGGTCACTTATATCTGTTATTGCCTCTGTGTCTGCAGCAGTCCTGAGAGGCAGGCCTTGTTTGCACAGGTGCTAACATGCAAAACACATCACATCTGTGCTGAGCCTGGTGGAGTCACGGGTAGGAAAGGCAGCACCTGTCCCATCCCCTGCTTGCTGATTCCAGATACCCAGACCCTAGGCCAGCTGCTGTCCATTTCTGGAGATCTTTGCCTGTCTTCTTCTGAGTGTCCAGGTTGGAGGGTTCCTGGGTTCTGAGTGCTCTTCTCTCCTGTGTACACCCTGTATAGGCTTCCAAGTGCAGAAGGCTGGCTGGGCAAGGGACTTCTTTACATCTTATCCAGTATCTGAGAAAAGAGAGGACCAGAGTTATTCTGCATCCTGCTCCAAGTGACACCAGGCATGTCTTGTGTCTAAAGACCTCACTCATGACAGGTGACCTCATGAGCCATGGAGTCCTAACTCTGCTCTAACAACAGAAATGCCTGATTCTCCCTGGAGATGGGAGCCCATGTGTAGGGCCAAGAGCAAGTGGACTAGAGGGCCGTGTTGGGGAGGCCTGAGCAATTGGGGGTGATGGAGGCCAGGCCAGAATAACCCTGGATGCCTACCTCCTCTCCCCTAGGAGTTTTACCATCACAGCAGGTGGCTTAACAACTGTGTGGGCCACCCGAACTTCCGGACGTTCCTGCTCCTGCTGGTGGCGCTGTGCCTCTACCTGGTTGCCCTGTTGGTGTCCGGGGTCATCTTCCTAGTGCGCACAAGAGAGATGCCCTTGTTAGTGGAGAAAACTATGGCGTATCCACACAGTGCCAAGGGCCCACACTGGGAACTCTACTTGCTGTGAAGAGAGAGAGGCAGACACCGAGGACAGGGCTGATGTGGGCGGGGCTAGAGGAAAAAGCCCCTTGTAGGACCTGTCAAGGCCACGTTGAAGGTGAGTGGGTTCAGGGAGATGGGCAGGTAGGAGGACTGCGGAGTTAAGAATCTAGCAGAGCCACGCAGAGGTAGAAAAAGGACAGGCAGGAGGGCGGTGCGGTGGAGTGAGGTTTCCGTTGGGTGTACTGGACTAACAGTTCCATCCAGGAACAGAGTAGGTGGGCGGGGTCCTATGGGGGTGGGGCCACTGAGCGGAGTTGAGTCAAGGGGCGGGGCCAGTAAGGAATGTCCCAGGGCTTGGCTTCTTAACCTGTGCACAGCTTCATAGTTGCTGTACCAGCCCTCCTCGCCCTGCTGCCACTCATCTTTGGCCTACTGATCTAGGCTGTAGCGGTGAGCACAGCCAGGTGCCCCTTCGTGTTACAGGTAAGCAGGGCCCAGTGCCTGTGCCATGATACCCCGCTGGGCCGAGACATCTTACACCTCTGCCACCTGGCACTTTCTGTGCTTTCTCCACTGCCCTTGGCCCTGATGGTGACTCATTAGTCCTTCCACACCCACCTCTTAAGATGCAGCTCAAACCTCTTCACCCCTGGAGCTCCTTCTCCCTCCTGGGTGCATTGCTTCCAGAGCCCACTGTGTGCTAGGCTGCTTGAGGGATGGGATAGAGGTGAGTAGGTACATCCTGCACTTGTGTAGATAATCAAGCTGCAGTCAGAGTAACACCGGCAGACACCCAGGAACACTCTGAGAGGGGTGGGTCCTGAGTGGTGCAGCAGACTGGAAGAAACAGAGTTTGTTCAGGCCTGCAGTGTAGAGTAGGACAGGCCACTCTGTGTCCCTGGTATGATTTTGGAGAGGCAGGGGACAGGAGGGCAATGCCTGTGATAAGCGCACTGTTGCAAAAAGGCAAGGAACCCACAAGGAGGACGTTAAGGGAATGATGAGGATAAGGCTGTCATTCAGCACAAGGTGGCATGGGCAATGAAGTTGACCCTGTGGGGGTCAAGATTAAAAAGGCCCAGAAAGTCAAGCGTGGAATTTGGTTTGGATAAAGTGCAAATCTAGAACTGTGGTAGGATTTTTTTAAAAAGTCATATTGAGGAATAATTTACACAGTAAAATTCACTTTTTGTTCTATGGTCAGGGATTTTGACAAATAGATACCGTCCTGCACTGTCCACCATGATCAAGGGTAGACCATTTTCATTACTCCTTTCATCATCTTCAGTTGTCAATTTCTCTCCCTAGTCCTTCTGGTTTTTCTTTTTCCAGAATCACTGTGTAAATGGAGTCTTTGCCTTTTCAGTCTGACTTCATTCATTTAGCACAATGCATTTGAGATTCATCCATGTCATTGCTCATATCAGTAGTTTATTTTCTTTAATTGCTGTTAGTACTGTATGGATGCCCTACAGATTATCTCTTCATTCACCAGTGGAAGGATTTTAACTTTGCATCTAGTTTTTCCACACTTTCTTTGTTCTGTTTTGTTTTATTTGGTTTGGTCCATAGTGAAGCCAGGGGTGCTTAACCAATGAGCTACCTCCCCAGTCCCATGGTCCCCTTTATTTTTGTCTAAATTTTGTTTGTTTGTTTGTTTTGAGTCAGGCTCTCACTAAGTTGCTAAGGGCCTCGCCAAGTTGCTGAAGCTGGCTTTGAGCTTCAGTCTTTCAGCCTCAGCCTCCCAAGCTTCTGGGATTCAGGGATGGGTCATTGTGCCCAAGTAGTTCTTCACAGTTATAAATAAAGCTGCTACAAACATTGGTTGAAAGGCATATGAACATAAGTTCTCATTTCTGTTGGTTAAATACTTCGGAGTGGCATTGCTGAGTCATAGGGTAACTGTTTGGAACTTTATGGAAATTGCCCAATTTTTCTTCCAAAACCATGGTATCATTCCTAATTTCTATCAGTAATGTATGAGAATTTGCTCCGCATCCTCACCAACATTTGACTCTGTCATTTCTTGTTATTTTGTTTTGCTTTTTCATTGTGGTCTAATGAATGAGCAATATATCATGTTTGTGCTCCAGTGTGCTCTGTCCTAATGAGTAATGATGTTGAGCATATTTTCATGTCTTATTGGTCATCGGTATATCTTTGTTTAAGTGTTTGCTCAAATATTTTACCAATTAAAGCAAACAAAAACGATGGTTTTCTTACTGAGTTTCAAGAGTTGTCTATACTGGCTTCAGATGAATGTTTTGCAAACCTTTTCTTACAATTTGTGGCTGGTCATTTCATTTCTTCATAGCGTTTTTCACAGAGCAGGATTTCTTAGTGGTGGCGTTTTTCCAGCACCAGCGATGGAATCAGGGGTGCTCTACAGCTAAGTTTCTCCCCTAGCATTTTTTGTTGTTGTAAACTCTCCATGGAAAATCATGTCATACATGAAGCACAGTTTCATCTTTCTTTCTGATTTGTGTGTCTTTGTTTCTTTTTCTTTTTTGTGTTGAATAGGAATGATAAAGTGGGCATCTTTACCATGCAATTGCTTTAGTATGGCAAGTGCTTGACAGAAGACTCCTTCAGGAAGACTGGTGGGCAGCATTCATGGTGATGGTGGGAGCTGCAGTCACCAAGACAGCTGAAAAAATAGAGGAGCCTCTCTGCTCATCACCTCCCATCCTTTTGGTTATCAGAACACCACTGCCATATTTGGCTCCCCTCCCATCTGTGGCTCCTCTGCTTCACCCTCACTCATCAGCCCTACCTTCTGTCTATCTTCTCTCTCCAGCTTCAGGTCATCATTTAGTTTGCCCGGCAGCATTTTCCCTTCCTCCCTCCTGTGGTTCTTCCATCCCAGGTCAGGTCATAGGTCTCCTCTGCTCAGAATGAGGCCCTAGTCTCAAGGGAAATGTGATCTGCACTCTGGGATTCACCAGATAGGGCTCGTTTCCATTAGTGGCAACAATCATTCAGGCACTGAGTACATGCAACAATTTTCATGCAAGTTCTGGAGTCAATCTCTTGGTGGGTGGTAGCAATGACTCTGGACGCAGATTGTAGAATTCCAAATCACACCTCTACAACCTTCCCTCAGGGAGATCATGGGCATGCTACCTAGCCACCTGGTCACTCAGTTTCCCTATTTGTAAACAGGGAAGCATGGGTTAATTTGCAAAAGACACATAAAGCAGTGGCTGGTACCAGAAAGTGCCCTATGTGCTGCTGTTCCAATTACTGCCATTCCTTCCCGTGGTCATTTACACATGTTTGTGGTTCATCTTAAAAGCCAAGCAAGCTCCACCATTAATATCTCAGGTCTCCATTGTACTTGGGGTGTCCTCTGTGCCTTATTCCATGAAAGAGTTGCCCTTGCTCACTAACTTCACCCTTCACTTCCGGGCCCAAGTCAGTCCAGCCCCTGCCTTGCTGTCAGGATGATGCTCCCATCAATGGCCAAAGCCAACAGACATTCTTCAGAGGACTCTTTCTGAACCGGAAAAAGCCTCTGAAATCAGAAGTGGCTGAGAGAGCCCTCCTGGGTGTCTTATTGCTTAACTCTCTGGGCTTCTCCTCTGCAGAAACTGGGTGCTGTGGGCTGAGTTGCCTACTCTTTGCCCATGATACCCTCCCTCTGCGCTACCCTGGCCACTACCCATGGGGCTCAGGGCCTCATGGTGCTGCTGGGCGCTCTACCCTGAAGCAGGCTGACCATGCTCTTTGCAGTGTGTTTTCAACACCCTGTGCAGTGACTGGACTTTATATTTTTGCTACTGGGTATTGAACCCAGAGGCACTTTAGCACTGACCTTCACCCCAGTCTCCCCTATTTTCTACCTTGAAACAGAGTATCTTTAACTTGATGAGGTTGGTCTTGAACTTACCATCCTTCTGCCTCTGTAACCCCAGGCTCTGTGATTTTTAGGTGTGTACCACCGTGCCCAGCTTGACTGAGTCATCTCTGATGCCCTAAATGTGCCTGGATGGGAGTGTAGCTGAGGGGTAGAGCATGTGCTTAGCATGTGCAAGGCCCTGGTTCTTCAATCCCCAGCACACACAGAAAAGGAACCTGAAAAATGAGTGAACCAACAAACAAAAGAATCAACCTTTGGAGATAAAAGGAAAGAGAGAAAGGAACAGAGACAAGCCTGATGCTCTGGTACCCCCAGGATAAGGGGAAGAAGGAGAGGCAGCAGGAAGTTGGGCAGAGGATGGGGCAAGAAGAACATGCCAGCTGATTTTGGTCCTGTGGAGTACGTGGGCTTTTGAGACACAGAATTGGAACCAGAGCCCCAGGAGTGGAGTCAGTGATAGAATCTGGTCTGGATGCTTCAGAGCTGTTGGTTTCCATTTCTGTCAAATAGGGTTCCATGTAGAGAAAGGAAGGTATTTAAGTTCACTGTTCAGTTCTCTAAACTGTAGTAATCATCCTTTTAAGGATTTTTCTATACCTCATATATGACCAACATTTTCTAAACATATACACATCTAATCAAAAATTATTTCTCTAAATTTAAAATTTAAAAAAATTTTTTAAGGCTCTGCTATTAATCTATTTTTTCTGGTACTTGAGATTGAACACAGGGGTGCCTTATTACAGAAGCTACATCCCCAATCCTTGTTATATTTTGTTTTGAGAGAGGGTCTCACTAAGTTGCTAAGGGCTTTTCTAAGTTTCTGAGACTGCCCTTGAACTTGTGATCATCCTGCCTCAGCCTCCCAAGTCACAGGGCTTACAGGTGTGTGCCACTGCAGGATACTAGTTTCTTAAGTGCTGTGAACCCCTTAAAGTAGTCAGAGCCTCATAGAGCACATTGGTTCCTGTTTCTTTTTGACATGATAGAATATTCCAGAGCTGTCTTGATGATGTGTAATCCTGATCCCTTCTAGTGAAGAACAGCATTAAAAATCAAAGTCTCCATGTGTGGGCCATGGGCGAGTTGTGGGTAGACAGTGTCGCTGCTGGAACACTTCCCATTGACTAGTTAAAAGCTCTTGAAGTTGGGGTGAGACTCAACCAAGTCTGTGAGCAGGACAGGGCAAGGCTGATGGATGGAGTGGGAGAAAGAGGAGAAGCCAGTCAGTGAGGACCTGACCTTTGAGCTTGACCTTTACTCCTTTGTGTACTGAAGGCCTTCAGCCCAGACTTTCTTGGGCCATGTGATTTTGACTAGGAAAATGAAAGTGGGCATTCCTGCTGCCACTGCCCTCCCAGATTGTGAAAATAGCAAAGTCACATGTTTATGAAAAATGAGAGGTGGGAGAGTGAAGTAGGGGCAGGGTGGTGACACTGACTTTGGAGCAGTTGAGCAGCACAAGGAAGATCTTATAGGGTATCTGGAAGCCGTGGTGGGAGGACGAGTGGGGCCAATGGAGACAGAGCAAGGATGCTGCAAGGGAAGTGCAAGGTGATGAGGCAGGAGAGGTGGTGCTTGTCAGCACTGTCAGGAAGAGCTGCTCACAAGTGGGTGGAGGGAGGTGGTTCTTCACAGGAGCCCTGGAAGGAGGCCCTCGGTCACTCATCAGCTTCCTGGCCCTTGGATTCTTGCTCCAGGCCTGAGTTGAGCACTGGCTTAGCTGACCAACTTAGGGGGCATCACTGGGAGATGGCTGTGCCCAGTCCTGTAGGTTCTGAGCTCCTCTTCCCATCCCCGTCTCCCTCCAGGAAAACAACCCCTTCAATCAGGGTTGTGCCAGAAACTGGTTCGTCACCCTCTATGCACTATTGGGACCCAAGTAAATTGGTAAACCAGAGGCTCAAGTGATGGACCCTGGAGCTGGCGGGGTGGCCTGAGGCTCAGTCTTCCTCCCTGGTCCCTTATCTCAGCTCCCAAGGCCCTGATCTTCACTGTTCCTTCACTTTGGGGTTTTCTCCAGGGCTCTCTGAGAGTCTCTGGGAAATCCCCTCTTCTTGTATTTGTAGGTTCTGAACCTAAGAATTGGGGAACAGGGGAAATGCAGCCTGGAAGAGGCTCCTGAATGAGAGCCCTGAGCTCTGTGCCATCCAACCTGAAGGATCAGGGTGGTCAGGGAGACCAGGAAAGGTGGGTCGTGACCCCTTGCTTTTGGTCTGTCATTCCCCAGGTACATGTCAGAAGCTGTGTTGCTCCAGCACGATGGGGGAACCAAGTGGGAGCCGATAGGGGCCCTGTAGTCATCACCATTCTCCCCAGCACAGCATTGCATAGACCTCCCTGGGCCCAACTCTCAAACTGTGTATTTTGAAACAACTTGCCAAGGACCATCAGGGAGTGGTGAGGCTGCAGCCATCAAGGTGAGGAGTAGAGGGTGTGCATTGGGAGAGGGGTGTCTGTGGGTTTCACATGTGTTTGGGGAGCCCCTGAGGTGAGGCTGGCCCTGAAGCTGAAGCATTTGGAGCTTAAGGAGTGGGATTATGGACCGGGAGGGTGCAGGGTCCAGGTCACAGGGCACACCCAGGTGTCCCTGAATAGACAAAGGGAAAAGATTGCTTAGCTAACTAGCTGGTTGGCCTTGGGCCAGTCCTTTACTTTCTGGGCCTCAGTTTCCTCAGTTATTAAAAGAGGACTGAGACGAGTCTAGGGGTTTATAATATTTTAAAGAAGATTATTTTTTTACTAGAAATTTTTACTTCCCGTGGGAAACATATGGAGTGGAGCATTAGTGGTACAGTGGGGGGGGGGGTACCCCACAGTGCCCCCCAAGGGCCCTTGTAGTGACTTGTGGCACCAACCCTCTCTTTTGTCCTGCTTCCAGGAACTCAGGGACTTGACTGTGAGCTGTGGGGTGGAGTTTAGGGAGAGCCCCCATGTACTGACTCCATGTTTATCTTCCCATCAGCCCAGTGTGCAACGGAAGGCCCACAGCGGAGTCTTGTCCTATAGTTCATCCCCTCCCATGATGCCTGGACATGCACATGATGCCAGGATGTGAACCCCACATCAGGCCTCTGAGGCCTGAGCCCCCACTCACTCCCCTGTTGGGAGCACCCTGACCCCCATGATTATCCATAATTTTTTTTTGCTGCTTCCTATGACTGATCAGCCTGTCTGTTCTAGGTTCAGAGAAATGCATTTCTTGGGGTGTGTGGGAGGCTCTGAGGGGCTAGACAAATGCCTCCTGGAAGGGAAGAGTGTTGCTCTCTGGAGACCCAAGCTCAGGAACCAACACTGTCTGCCCTTTGAGCTTGAGCAAGACATTTAGCATTTCTCTCATCCTTAAAATGTGGCACCAGGAATAATCGCAACAACTGACCTGGCTGGCTTCCTGGCAAGGGCTGGAGATGAGAACAGAGAAGACCCCCTAGCCAAGTGCACCTCAAACTATTCCACAAAGTAGAAAGGGAACTTGTTTGTTATTGTTATTAGTTCTAGTTGTATGTGTGCATGTGTGTATTATTTAGGTGTGTGTGTCTGTATGTGTGTGCGTGTGTGTGTAAGAGAGAGAGAGAGAAAGAGATATTGTGTGTGGTACTGGGAATCAAATCAAACCCAGGGCCTTAAGCATGGTAGGCAAACACTCTACCACTGAACTACATTCCTAGCCCTATTTTTTAATTTTGAAACATGGTCTCACTAAATTGACCAGAATAGCTTCCAACCTGTGATCCTCCTGTCCTAGCCTCCCACATAGCCTCTCAAGATGTTACAGGAGTTCACTTCCAAAACTAACTTCGGTTTTCTATATGCAAGATCTTGCCCTTCAGAAATAATTTGTTTTTTCTTTTTTCTTTCTCAAGTGAATACTTAATTTTTTTTCTTGACTAATTCCTGTGACTGTAACTTTTAATAAATATGATGTTAGATTTTTCATAAATGCCCTTTATCAGGTTGAGGAAATTTCCTTTTTTCTTTTTACTTTTGTGTGTGTGTGTGTGTGTGTGTGTGTGCGCGCACATGTATGTGTGTATTCCTTTTTTAATCATATAAAGGTATTAGATTTTGTCAAATGCTTTTTCTGCATCAAATGATCATGTTGAGTTTTTACTACCAAATTTGTTCCTCAAATTTGAGGCTATCTTCCACTCACACTCAAGCAGCTGAGCAGGTAAGTTCTTTATTCATAGAGAGGAATCTGGGAGGTACCTCACAGGGTCCATTCCACATATCTTAGAGTATACGAGGGAACTCAGTGTCCATTGGAAGTGTTAGTCACTAATCAAGGAAATGAAGTCTTACTTGATTAGTGATGTTGGAAACATTGATCATAACTATGGGGAACACACATGAATTAGACTTTTTTCTTACCTTAAAGTAATTTCAGATAGATTAAATAATTAAAAGAAATAGGAGACAATATACCAATACTTATCAGCTTGTAGAAGAGGAAACACATTAAACTTATATGATGCTAATAAAATGATTAATAGATTTGATTACATGCAAGAAAAAGTTTACATTAAAAATTTCACACAAGGCTGGGGATATAGCTCAGTTGGTAGAGTGCTTGCCTTGCAAGAACAAGACCCTGGGTTCAATCCCTGGCACCACAAAACAAAACAAAACAAAAATTTCACACAGAATTAAAAGGCAAACAAAACTGAGATAAATGCAATAAACACATTGACAATATTAATTCTCAGTTGATATTTACTTGATTCTTTATACTATCTTTTCCTTCTATCCCTCCTTCCTTTATTTTACTCTAGCTTCTGCATTTGAGAGGAGTGACAAAGGTTGAAATCACCCCAGGAATAAGCAACGGGTATAGTAAAATTTTGCTCTAGGAGCTGGCCTGATATGCCCCAAATGGTTACTTTATCTTTGGACCTAGGTCCAGGAGAGGAGGACAGGACTAAGAATTGAGCTTCCATGCTGAGAAGGAAGTTCAGCCAGTGACTCTCCAAGAAAGGTTACTAGGGCCTCCTCAAGTAGGACTTCAGTCACAGTAGCTATAAAGGAAGCCCCTGGGACCCATCATTGGGAACTGGTAGGTGACGGTCCTGATCCTCTCAGATTCTGAGGACATCTATACTTCTCATGGTTCCCCAACTCAGAGGACAAGGTCCTGGAGGCCATCCAAGAGGTGGTCAATGCATCTGGAGACAATCCTTTCTGAAATGGCTGCCTTTCCCTCAAGAGAGACAAGAGGTAGAGGAGTACCCCTGGGCACCTGATTACATGGCCGCTATCAGTTCATGTCATTTGTACTTCTTTTTCTCCTTCCCTAGGTCCCAATTATAGAAGACTGCTGTAGCAGCCTAGATTAATTGATCCAAGGTTTTGTCTAGTTTCGCAGCCAGTTTTTGGAGCTTCCTCCATATGTCTGGAGCATATTGAATTAAGAATTTATCTTTAAGAAGGATTTTCTCATCAGTGACCCTGGCTCAATATTAGTGTGTTTGGTTATGGTCTCCTGGAGCCTCTATAGAGAGGTTACTGGTGACTCCCTTTCCCCTCAAATCACAGTGGCCAGCTGGGCATAATTGAAAGGCTTAACTTGAGCCTTCCTCAATCCTTTTAACACACAGTATATAAAGTGATGTCTGTCCCATTCATCTTTATCTCTGTCATCATCTGAGGTTGGTTCAGTGAGGGGAACTGTCTGACTCCCTTTGGGGATGTTCCAACTCTTGCCAGCCTTGGTTACTTTCCATCTCGCTGCTGTATCACAATTGTCTCCTGTTTCAATAGTGTTCTCTAAGACCCTTTATTTTTCCGAAGAAGTTAAATTTTTACTCAAAAGCAACATAACATGCTTCCATGCTAAGTCATAAAGATTTGATAATTGCTAGAAGGTTTGAAGATATTGCTCTGGGTTTTTAGTGTACTTCCATAGGTATTTATGTCCTTTAATTTTGTTAATAAAAAAGGAACATGTCCTATCTTAGGTCTGAATCCTACCCTGGCATTGCCCTGCAAGGAAATATGCATTGAGCAGTAGATTTCCTAGCTACTCTGGGTTCACAGGTGAAGTTTGTCCCTGGATGAGGAAGACTGGGCTCCAATTCTTTTAAATTGGAATATAAAGGGAAAGCAGCCTTAGGTCCTCTTTTTCCTTCAGATGGGACTGAGGAAATTTCCTGTTTAACTGGTAAAGGTCCCTTTTCCTCTGTCAATAAGTTTTCTGGAGATTTGTTGTCTGGCTTAGAGCAGCAGATTGCCACTAGGGTCTGAGTATCAAATTTGCAATTCTTTGCTAGTTCAGGATGATCTCTGAGATAAAAGAACAAATGTACATAAGAAACTTTACTCTGCTTACCCTCCCATTTACAGAAAAGATCTAATAGCTGAATAGTACTGTAATTTAGGGTCTGTCAGATGTCCAATTTTCTTCCATGGGAATTGGGGCCAGGCCTCAGTGGAAAAGAAAATCAAAGATTTTCTCTTTAATTGGGGTTCCAAATTATCCCAGTTTTTGAGTAGACAGGAGAAAGGTGATTCTTGTGAGATATTGGAAGAACTGGATCCTATCTGGAAACAAAAGAAAGAAAAGGTCTTATTGGGGGTGGCCCAATTCCCACCTCACTCATTTGCAAATCTGGAGGAGTGACTCTGGCCTGTGAATCAGGTAGACTGGCTTGACCCAAAGGGTAACATGTCTTGAGGTCTTTCCCAGTATTCTTTTTGTAACCCAAATCTGTCTGATGATTTCATTCCCAGAAGGCAAGTAATTCCCACCTTATTCCTATCAAAAAGAGATTCAGAATTCTCAGGAGAACAAGAATCTGAAGGGGAGGCATCTGCCTGTAAAAGGATTTATGCTGTAGCCTGATGCATCAGAGGTACCTGACAATGAGTTTCTAGTTTCCAGCAGGTGTCTCAGGATGGGAGCTGCCCCACCGAAAGATGGCCACTTTATCTTCGGGAATAATCCAAGATGCCCACAGAGGTTTCCAAATGCATTGGTAGATGGCGAGTCACAGCACGGGTGGGGGCAGGGGTGGGCAGGCCTGGGTTCTGAAGCTCATCCTGAATCCATGTGGGTGGGCTGACCTGGGTCTGTATTGAATCTCCTGGCTGGGCAGACCTGCTAGATTGTGGAACTAACCTAGATGCCCTTCAATAATGAATGGATAAAGAAACTGTGGTATGTATACACAATGGAATATCATTCAGCCATAAAGAAAAATAAAATTATGGTATTTACAGGTAAATGGATGAAGTTGGAGAATATCAGGCTAAGTGAAGTAAGCCAATCCCAAAATCCACTGGCTGAATGTTTTCTTTGATAAGTGGATGATAATACATAATGGGGGAGGGGAAGGAGGATAAGAGGAGAAAAGAGGAAGTTTGGATTGTGTAGAGGCAAATGAAGGGAGGGGAGGGGGGAGGGGAAGGAAAGATAGTGGAGTGAGACAAATATTATTCTATGTACATGTACGATTACACGAATAGTGTTTATCTACATTATGTACAACCATAAAAATGAAAAGTTGTACCCCATTTGTGTACAATGAATCAAAATGCAGTCTGTAAAAATAAAAATAAATAAATAGAAAAAATAATAATCTTGAGAAATTGGGATATATCCTCATAGGCAGAATATTTACTGGTGACATAAAAAGTGTACTTGACCTTATTAAGACAAATATTTTTCCAATATAGTGATTGGACACTGGATAATCAGTTTGATTATGCCTATATATATACACAAAATGTCTCATCTAAACATTCATCCACCTCAGTTTCATAAATATAATTTTAAATGGTTCTATATTAGTTATTTCATCCTCTTAGAAGTGACAAATCATGAATTGTTCCTAAAAAAAAAAAAAAAAAAAATTTTATGCTGGAGTCTCCAAGATGAGAATTCCCTGAACTAGTACAAGAGATTCCAAGCAGCCGCTATAAATCAATCCCAGGAGAAGTCCTGTGATGGTCAGAATAATATTCGCACCTTTCTTTTTCTTCCTTTCTTCTGAAGGATCTTTAAAGTCACAAGGGAAGGAGATATGTGTATAAATGTCTCAAAAAACAAGGAGTTTCTCCATTAAAGGGCCTTTGTTCAGAGTTAACTATCCTGACCAAAGGGACAAGGTCTCTACATAAGATAAAGTGAATTAGGAGTGGATGTCAGGTCGGATTTGGGCAGCTGCAGGGGGAGGGAGCAAAAACACCTAGCAACACACTGCGCCAGAGGTGACCAATCAGAGGCAGACCTACTGACCCTGACGTCCACCTTGGTCCACCTTTTCCTGGGCAGGACCCCTAACCCCTTCCCCTGTATAAATACCCTGAGCAGCCAAAGCCACGTGCGAGTTCTTCTGGCTCTCCCACCCCGACTTTCACCCCGGGGGCTGGAGATCTTGCCCGGGACACAAACTCTAATAAATCCTAATCCAACTACTTTCGTCTGACTCTAGTGGTCCGGAACCTGCTCTGGTAAGCTTACATCTTTGGCCACCCGTGGCCTGCAAGTTTACAGTGACTTAGTCTTAAAGGACAAACCGTGTTCCCATAAGGAGGAAAGGAAAGGTTGCTGATTCTGTCATGGACTATGGGGCCTATTACTCATGTTGTTGCTAAGAGAAGAGAAATCAAAAAACAAAAAAGCAGTTTGGGAATTCAGCTGTGCTAGTTTTGGCTGGGGGCTTCCTGGACCTCAGAAAGCCACAGAAATGCGGAAAGATCAATGGTCACTTTTCAGGTCTCATCAGCCATTTAACATGACTGTTACTAACCTTTGAGTTGATGGTTTCTATCCTGGATGAGCCCCCAATTCTATTACCATCTAGGGGTGCTGGGTTCTTTGTCTTTATTCAGCAGAGCATTGACTAACAAGACACAGAGATAGCAAGCAAGAGATAGGTTTATTGCAAAGGCAGCAGAGATACAGAGGTAGAGTTCTCTGAAGAGAAGGGGGCTCCAGAGCTGGGAATCTGGTAGGGGAGTTTTGGCCTATTCTTTTTATGGTCTGTGGAATTTCCTCCTTTCCTTATCTCCTCCCCTGTACATGTGCTCCTCACTATTATTGATTGGTGACCCTCTATTCACATGTCTCTTTTTGTTTTTCTGTTGAATCCCCTGCTTAGGAGTATGAGCATGAAATTGTCTCTCTGTGTGGATCCCCCAATGTGTCATCAAGCAGAAAGTCGACCTCATCTAAAGATCCTCTCCATGTTCCTTGTTCTGGACCTCCCCCTAACCTCCTCACTCGCCATCTTGCCCTGACTGCCAAAGCCCTTCTATGTCTCCCTCACCCACCTCCCTTTGTTCTCAGGTGGTGGAAAGTTTTCTTGGGTTGAATGCCTTTTGGCATGTACACTTAGGAGGAAGTGAAGCATGGGGAGGTACAGATTTAAAAAAGGTAGGCAGTCATTGTAAGAAAGTGACAGTCAGGAAGTGAGGAAGCTAGAATGGAATTTCTCAGGTTGGATAGCAAAGACTGATGGGCTTGTTTTCTCTCAATGGCAGTAACTACCACTTGAACAAAGAACTCAATGTGGTGAAGAGCAAACCCTTTGAATATCTGTGGTGGTGAAGCCAGAATTGGACAGGCAGTTAGTGTAGAAATCAGGGAATCTGGTCAAATTGAGGAATAGAGGCCATCAGAATCTGGGAAGTTGGAGATGCCCCTGGGAGATTGGAATGTCAGTATCTCCTGAGGAGCCCTTTTGATCACCAAGGTTACCTGCTTAACTGCCCCTCCCCAAAAGTTGGTGGGAGGGAGTTGCTAATTAATGCCTCCTGGGCCCCCACCTGAATCTCCATGTGGTCCTTCCCCCCTGCCAATTGCACCTCACCTTTTGCTGTGTCACCACTGCCATATGGACAGGAAGGAGAGATAAGGGTCCAGAGGAAGGAGCAGAACAAAAGAAGACCCTAACCTATAAAAGATGTAGGGTGCGCTCACCTTTCGGGGATTCCAGAACATCAGTCATGGACCCCTTCTCCCTCCCGGGAGAAGTTTGTGTTACTACTTTTAAATAAAACCAGCTTAATATGCTTGCCTTGGTGTGCTTCTCTGGCATTAAACTTCAACACCAGAGGAAACAGAACTCATCACAGGTATGCGGTGGTATCAGTGGGAAACTCAGGAAAAGAGAACAGTGAAGGGACACAGGACTGAATTATTCAGATGTGCTTAAGGAGACTAATCACAGAGACACTGTGCCTGTCTGGTGTGGAGTGAGAAAGGGTGAGCATGTTAGGAAATGAGATCTGAAAGTTAGTGGGGCCAAGGTAAACATCGATTTACAGGAATCCTCATTAAAGTATTGTAACAGTTAAAAAGATGAATCAACTTAAATGGCTATTAACAGAGCTTGGCTAAATAAGTATTTCATATTCATTCATTTTTCCGTTCAACAAGTATTTGCTAATATGTGCCAGGTACTTGAGAAAGCTTTGTCATGAATCATGAGGGGAGGGAGGGAGCCTTTGGTTGTACCTACCAAGCAAAAAGACATGAGATCAGTTTTATGATTCTGAATTTGGGATCCAGTATCAGAAAACAGCAACATCAAAAAGTGTCATCAGATAAGAAAGACTCCAGGTGCCTGAGGATAAGAACTGCTCACATGTCCACCTTATCATTAATCATGCTGGCAGTCCTCTATGCAGCATAGCCCAAGGCCACGTAACATTCAGTATTTTCAGTTTCTTTAGAAGTGCAAAATATCCTATTAATATGCTTATAATTGTCTATGGTCATTAAATTTCCAAAAAATGGCAAAAAAGCATAGACCCCATTAAATAGGTTAGGTGAGGTAGTAACTCTGTACCATGGGGTAGAATAGGGAGAAAGCAAGTAATAACTTTTTTGTTTTTTATTTGGTACCAGAGACTGAACCCAGTTGCACTTACAAAAGGCCCTTTTTATTTTTTATTGTGAGACAGAGTGTCATTCAGTTGCTGAGGCTGACCTTAAAATTGCCATCCTCATGCCTGAGCCTCCCAAGGCCCCTGGGATTACACTTTTGCTCCACCAAATCTGCCAAATAATAACACTTAATTACATCACATTGAAATCGAATTGTTACTCAAGGATCATGCCTCTTCCAGATACTTCTCTCCTCCCACTGTACATACACCTTTTAAAAATTAATTTTAGCTTATTTCAGTATGTAGGTATTTTACATGTGCATTCATACATACAGATATATTATGACATGAAAATATCAAAAGCCTTAAAATTTAGCATTTAAAACTTAATCTTATCATCTTGGAGGTGATGGCACAAACTGTAATCCCAGTGACTAGGAGGCTGAGGCAGGAGGATGGCAAGTTCGAGGCTGGCCCCAGAAACTGAGTGAAACCCCATGTCAAAATAAAAAATAAAAAATATTGAGGATGTAGTTTAGTGCTAAAGCATCTCTGGGTTCAATTTGCAGTATCTATTTTGTTTTTATCAATCATTATCAGTCACATTATAAGACATTACAATTCTCAGTATATTGACTTTAACCCTACATCTTAAGAATCATGAAGAAAGCATGTTCTCTTATTTATAGAAGAAAGAGAATATAGTAATAATTGTAGGTTGACCAGAGAAATATTTTAAAGACGGCCTCCCTGTATTATCTAGGTTGGCTCTGAAATCCTGGGTTCAAGTGATCTTCCTGCCAGCTTCTTAAAGTTGGGACTACAGGAGCATACCACTCTGCCCAGAAGACCAGGAATCGTTGACTTTTTCTTCTTCTTTTGTTTCTACACCTGTTCTGTTAAATGCAGGGCCTTGCACATGCTAGGGAGTACTCTGCCACTAAGTTATGCTGAAACTGGTCTCCAAAACCAGGATTGGGCCCCGTTACCCCCAGTTTTGAAAATTAAACACCTGAGAGAGGCCAAAACAAGATCAAAAACTTTTATTTGAAGCATCACACACACACACACACACACACACACACACACACACAAACCACAGAGTCTTCCAGAGCTGGTGCCCAAGGAAGTGGGGCTCTCCCGACCCTTTTATAGATTTCAGATTTCCTTCCTTCTTATGATTCCCTTCTCCCATCCTACCTGTGGACAAAAGGCTCAAAGGGAGTTGTCCAGAGTGTTCCTCATCCTATTCTCCATATTGCCCAGAAGGTTCCTAGTGGGTACTCATTAACAACTCCTTGCTGGGAAGAAGAAGCCCCTGAAGGCAGGTAACCTTGGCAACACAATGGAGAAGGGGGAGGTGCTCTGGAGGTATTAGCAATTTGTTTCCTTTTGAATCAGCCCCCATCTTTCTGACCTAATCATTCCTTATCTACACTGACTGCCCTTTTGCTCAGTTCTCAATTCCCTCCTCTGATTGAGGGAACCCTTAGTGCTATAAGGGGAAATGACCAATGACCACTCTGACTGTTTATGGCTGAGAGGGGCAACATGGGCCAAGCAGTTTGGGTTTCCCTTTTAGGAATGTTTTAGTTCAGTCGAGAGGCCCATGGGAAAGGTCTGGTTTGGAAAGCACAGGTTGTAAAGTCATCTGAGCAGTGGGTGTTTCTTTGAAAGAAACAATAGGACATGAGTCCTGGAATGAGATCAGTACAAAATAAATGTAATAGTATGGGACATGCCAATGAATATCATGGTGATGATAAAAACCAGTGATTTTTCACCAGGAGGTATAAAAGCTAAGATGTTGTTCCTATGGCAAGCTAGTGAGGACATGGTCTCTATTTTGGAATATAAATTCTTATGGATATTAGTTATATTGTTAACGTAGTTAGGAATGCAACCCAATACTTAGCTATTATAATGTCACAGATGCCCCCATAAGATGTAGGTAAACTATTGAATGTCATCTGATTTTTGCAAAATACCTTTCTATTGGCGTAACCTCTGTGCTTAGTAGAGATCCCTGGCCTAGATTATCATACTAGCAAACAGATCAAGTCTGTATATGTAGAAGGTCAGGAAGATCATTAGACCTTTAATTGACTTAAAAAAGCTTCTGATTCTGACAGTGTCTTTGGATAGTTATCAGCCATTCCTGTCTAAGAATCCCTCTTTTATAGCCTCTTGTCTACTTACTCTTGGTGAGGCTAACATGTTTTAAGTTCCATTAAAAGAACTATTGTCTTTTCTTTTAAATGTCCAGGTATGGCCATACCTGGTTATAACTATTTTGGCTGGGTGTTTAAGACCTAGCTGGTCAAATAGACCTTGTTAAGAGTCAGCTGAGTTTCCTCAGGGAGTCACTCTTGAGAACTTGTAAGCAGCCTCTTAGCTCCTTTATGCCATCTGCCAAGATGGGTCAGGAACTCTGTGCTTCTGTGGCTTCCCTTGGAATCATCAGGGATGTCTCTCCAAATACCCTCCTCTTTGCAGCATGTACACTGGTCAGCTTTTTGTTCTCCACAGGCTCACTAATCTCCCTGATTGAGAGGTCATGAGGTCTGGAATTGGAAAGTCTTTAGAGAAGTCCCCTTGGTTCAAGCTGACATCAGAGGGCAAAAGCCAAATATTGGCTATTTCCTTTCTTGGTTCTTTTATTCTTTTATTTTAGTCTCCAAGTTTTGGTTTTAAACATCCAGCAAAAGAAGTGACAACTGAGAGGGATTCCCCACATATTACATTTGCCCCCTCATTTTTGTTGTTTTAGGATGACTGCATTCTACCTTTTTTTTTGCAGTGCTGGGGATTGAACCCAGTGCCTTGTGCTTGCAAGGCAGGCACTCTACCCACTGAGCTATATCCCCAGCCCAACAGCATTCTAAAGAATGAAACAAAAAATAATAGTTTTTGACAAAGACATAAAATAATAGGACTTTAAAGTTTTAAGATTCTTGAATGAATAAAAGAGGGATCAGCTAGCTTAGTGCCACAAGATCAACAATAACATTGCTCTTTTATTTGAGAAATTTACTCATATATAGAAATAATGTAATAAAGCAATTATAAAAGTTGTACAGTTCAATGTGCTTTGAAAGGATTTAACTATGTCAAAATGATTTATCCATAGATAACAGGTATCATTTATGATTTATTGTCCTGGTTTCTTAATTTCTAGGCAAATATTCTTTTTATTTATTGTACCGAAGTATAAATTTAAAAAGCAAAGTTAAAATTGTGTCAGTAGTCTTTGATAAATGTTCTAGCATATGATAAGCATTTAAAACAATTAAACCACAAATCATAAACAACAATTCATTACACGTTTATATATGGAAAATGACAAATGAGATTTTTTTAAAGTGAGCATTCATGTTCCTGATCTGTTGATGAATATTTAAGAGGGGTCTTATGACTCACCTATGTTGTCTCAGGTAGTGGCACTATTATGCACTTCTTAAGGTCAAACCCTATCTCAATTTTATGAGATCAAGGCCACAATTGGTCAGTGTGCAAGGGTAAGGTTTAATCTGCCTTTCCCTCATGCTGTTAGACTTCTCACTGCCACTAGCTACCTGTGAGCCTGTGAGGCTGAAGGAGGGGAAGCTGCATGGTAGGCAGAGGTAATAAGACTTCATTGTGGTCTGATTTCATTGGCGTCAGGCTTAATGGGCCTGAAGGTGGTGAAAATTCATAAGGCTTTAGACATGCTTATGAGATGACAACTGCAAATTTTTCATTTTACCACCTGTGAATGGGTAATTTGCTTTCTGCTTCAGTTGGTTGTTCCACTTTCTTCCTGGATTCTTGCTTGTTTTGTCTTTATCACATATACACTTTTACCTTCTGCTAGTTTCTTTGGGTGGATAACTGATCAGTTTGAGGACACTGTTTGTCTCACTGGCCTACTTCTGACTCAGAGAAAATTCATGAACAATGCTGGCTTGTCCTGATGATCTCTGAAAGTATCCTCTTCTTGTTACACAACTATTTCTATTCTGCCACATTGCACGTTTGGGCAAAAATCACATAAGAGCCCATTTTTGTTCCAATGCATTTTTCTTCTGAGGGAGGATTTAGAATTAACCCTCCTCTTACCCGCCTGATGTTCGTTAGGCAAAGGGGAAGATGAGAGTATTGCCTTCTTGGAACCCTCCAACTCTCTTTAAAGAGAGATTCACATAATCCTTTCGCTTTTCCCCTCCACTCTTATTTATTTTCTAGCCTGTGATTTGACTGAGAAGCTCCAGTGAGATGGAACTGATTTGGTCAATGTCCTTCATAAAATGTGAATGCACTAATAAGTATATGTGATTTCACACCTATTTTATTTTTGTGCTCTTACTGAACTTTTAATCTTTGAAACATTATTTGAAAATATAATATTGATAAAACATTGATAAATATTAAAATATAATATTGATAAAACAAACATATTTCAGGTCATTATCCAGATTTCTAAAAGTGGAAGTCATAGACCTGTGATTTTCAAGATTTTCAAGAATATTAGCACAGATTGTATTGCAACTCTCCACAAAGTTACATAAACTTTAACTTCAACTACCAGTGTATGAGAATACTCACAAGTGAAATAAAACAGTTCATTATAATTAACTATTAAGATTTTTTTGTTCACTTTAAAATGTAAAGTATTAGGATAACTTGTTTCTTTCTGTTCTGTTAGACAATAATAATATAATAATATTATATTGGACTAATAATTAATAATAACAGTATCCTCTCTTGAATTATTGGAGTTATGATTTATAAGTACATTGTTCCTGAAAAGTTCCACACTCAATATTCCTGCTGTTTCTTCCACCTATTGGGTGAAGCTGGCCCCCTTTATCATGAGACTTTACCACAAGAGATTCAGAAAATTTTGAGGCAATTTGAAGATAGACGTTTCCCCCCAGCTTAATCATCTATGTTAACGGCCAAACATTTGTATAAGACATTCTAGGATAGAAATATTTAAGAATATCTCCCTCCCTGGAGACATCTACTGTAGTACTAGAGATCAAGTCCTTTGCTGAACCTATTTGTGGAAGACTTGCTTAACTTGCAAATCAGAAAATGTACAGTAGCTATGGTCTGAATGTTTGTGTCTTCCTAGAATTCATGTGTTAAACCTTGTCCCCAGTATGATTATGTGAAGAGGTGAGGCTACAGGCAGTTAACTAGCTCACAAGTCAGGGTCTGACCTGATACCTCCAGAGACTTGCCTTGTCTCTTCTACCATGTGAAGACAAGGGAAGAGGAGCTTTCTGTGAGCAAGAAAATGAGCCTTCACTAGACACCAATCTGTAGTTCTTGATCAAGGACTTTCCAGCCTCCCAGTACTGTGAGCAGTACAAGTCTATTGTTTATAAGACACCCAGCAGTCCCAACAAACTAAGAAAGTAGAAGTCACTAAGAGAGAGTGTCCTAGTTTCAGGTTCCTTTCCTGTAGTGTAGCATGCTCCTGTGTCCTCATCACTCTGGGTCTGGTGACACTCTGGGGCTATTCCTAAGATGGTGCTCTTGCTGCTGACTGATGCAAAATTCTGTTTACATTTCTGACCTAGAGTTCTCATGTTCTTATTGCACACACATACACACTCAAGCACAAATATATTTACATGTTCACATATGTACATATGTAATCATAATGAATTAACAGTAACACATTACCTCAAATGTAAGAAATTCCTTGCAGAGTGTTATCAGTTGAAAAACATGCAGCTGTAGATACAGCCAGAAGATATAGATTAATAGAAATATTCTGTACTGGAACACATCAGCCATTATAGCAAAGCAAAACAATTTTTAAAAAGTTATATTGATTTAAAAGAAGACAAAATTGTGTGTATTTGCTAAAAAATGTATCTAAGTACACTGAAGATCTCAAAGATTCCACAAATAAGGCTACTGTATCCTGTAATTCAGTTAGTCAACTTGACAGGAAACAAAGTCTACATACAAAAGGAAAATGCATTGTATTTCTACATATCAGCAATAGAAAATGTGATTTGAATTTATTTATATATGAGTGCATGTGCATACATACAAGCATACACTCATATTTGGGACAAGTCAAATCAAATACATGCGAGATTTCTATACAGAATGCTACAAAACATTGAAGAATCAACTACATATTTTTAAGACATGATTTAGGTAAAATAATCAGGGCAATGTCAAATTTGTAAAATCAGTAAAATATATGTATACACATAATACACACACACATATGTACATATATGAAACAGAATAGAGGAGTACAGAAATTGTTCCACACATATGACTAATTTATCTTGACAATGTTGCAAAGGAAATTGAAGATAAAAAGAAAACTGAAAAGTATCAATTAGTGATACTGAAACAATTATAGGTCCATATGCTGCCCTCCAAAGTTTCTGGATCTATTTTTTATCATATGTAAAAATCAGTTAATTTTTCATTTTAATTCTATTTTTTGTGTATGCATTTTTCCACTATGTATTCAAGAGTTTATATTAATCATATAGCAATATTTTGTGTCAGATATCTTCCCTAGTTTGGGAGTCAGGTCAAACTGGGCTCAAATTAAAATCTTCACTTTAACTTCATGTAACTTGAAAAACATAATACGTCTCTTAGAAGTATAATTTTATTATTTGTAAAATAATTACATTTATCTTTGCTTCATGGTGCTATGGTGATAATTAAACATTAATTAATGTGAATTGTAATTTAAAATCATCTGTGTATAATTAGTTTGTCTTGGACATCAGCCTAAAAACATTAAATGTATTGACTCCTTACTTCTCACAACACATTTGTGAGAAGTTTCTTTTAATCCACATTTTATGTATTGGAAAAGGAGGCATATAGAAATCAAGCATCATGCTTTAATTTAGAGATCCAGTGAATTTTAGAGCTAGAATCTAACTCATACCAGCAGACACCATACTGTATCAGTCACCTTCTGTCTGTGTTAACACAGTGATCCAGTTCAAGAGGATGTGTTTAATATATAATATATATGGAATATATATTATGAGCACATTACTGGAACTATTTGTAGATGAATTGGTATTATTACCACTAATTCAATATTTGTAATATAAGTTATAAACCAATACACAATGTTTATTTTCTCCTTAATTATTTACACCATGATTTTTTTTTTTACTTTGAGCTCTATCTAACATAGTATTTTCTATTTCTTTTCCTTTTTAAAAACATTTTAAAAACAAGTTATAACCAAAGTGCAGCCACACCTGGAAATTTTAAAGAAAAGACAATAGTTTTATTAATGTAACTTAAGATGTACACTAGTGTTAGTCCCACAAAGAATAAGACTGGAGGCTACAGAAGAGGGATTCTTAGACAGGAGTGCCTGAAAACTATCAAAAGAGATTAACAGAATTGGAAGTTTTCTCAGTCAATACTCAATATAAGGCATACAAATCTTCCTAACCTTCTACATAGACAGACTTTATCTATTTACTAGTATGATTTCCTAACCCTAAATAACAGAAATAAAGATACTGAACACAGAGGTGATGGCAATAGAAAGATATTTTACAAAATCACATGACATTAGATATCTTAACTACTATTTATGGGGACATCTGTGACATTATAATAACTAAGTGTTGTGTTTATATTCCTGATAACTCTGGCAATGTAACTGGCATCCTTAAAGATTTACATTTATAAATTCTGGCCATGTACTCACCAGCCTTGTCATGGGAACAACTTCTTAGCTCTTATACTTCCTGGTGAGAGATTATTGGTTTCCATCATCATCTTGATATTCATTGACATGTTCCAGACGCTACGACATTCATTTTGAATTACTCATTCCAGTACTCATGTCTTCTTGCTTCTCTCATAGAAGCACTCACCTCTGAGATGACTTCACAGCCTATTCTTTCCAAACCAGACCTTTACAATGGACTGCTCGACTTACCCAAAACATTCCTAAAAGGGAAACCTAAAACACTTGCCCCATGTCACCCCCTCTCAGCCGGAAGCAGCTAGAGTCATCATGGCCCATTCCTCTTAATCAGAGCAGGGAATGAGACCAGGGCAAAGGTCAGTGAGCTGATTGTCAAAGAAAATGAAATAAGTAGATAGCATTTGCCCATCACCTCGGTGCTAACACCTCCAGGAAAGGAGAAAGATTGCACTTTCCAACACAAGCAATCACTCCCTGAAGGGCTCCTGCCCTGCCTTTTGCTCACTATGGGTAACATAGACACAAGAAAGGAAACCTAAAATTGATCAAGTGGCAAAACACCCTCATTCTCATGCTCACCAGCTCTTTGTCCCCTACTGTCCAGAGGAGTATCTCTCTGTGCTCTGTCTCTTAAATAAAATTTAGTTTTTACTTTTGCCTCAGCAGTTCTCAGGTGTTCAATCTTCCACACCAGGGCAATAAGGACCAGATCCTGAATTTCAAGACTGGTGTCACAGCCATCCATCTAACTATTCATCCTTCCTTCCTTCTGTCCATCCACCTACTCTTTTAATCTGTCTGTCCAGCCATCTGTTTGTTCATCCATCCACCCAAACAACCAATCAGCCAAAAAACCCCCACTAACCCACATTAAGTGAAAAGTGTCTAGGTGTTAAGTTCTGTACTAGGTGCTGAGCATCCAGAATTAAGTAAGATTGTTCATAGACTAGGAGAAGTGCTTATAGCAGAGAAGTTTTGACATGTGTGGGACTTGGATGTTTATCATGGCTCTTGGTTCAGTGTGGTTTGTATCCTTATGAGGAAATCAGGGTGGAGCTCTGGTTCAGCTTGGCTTTTGTCCTTATAAGGAGCTCATGGAAGGGCCTTTGGTTAGTGTGATTTTTGTCCTTATAAAGAAATAAGGGAGGGGCTCTGTTTCAGCTTGGACTTGTCCTTATAAGGAGATCAAGGAGGGGCCTTTGGTTCAGTGTGTTTTTTTTGTCCTTATAAGGAGGGAAGTTCAGGGCCCTAGTTCAGCTTGGCTTATGTCCTTATAAGGAGAGAAGCAGGGGCTTCGCTCATCTCTGCCTCGTAAGGGAATTTCAGACAGCAGGTATATAGGAGAGTGGCCGCAGCTGAGTTTTTGTCCTTAAGTACAGGAAGCTCTTGGTGGTAACCTGCCGGACTCCCAGATAGATAGCGCTTTTGGTGGTGGTTGGTGGCTGGTGATAGTAGTCTTTGGATACTGTTCTTTTTTTTTTTTTTTTTTTAATTTGGGTTTTGTTTCTCTTTCTTTGTTTTTGTTTTTAGCCTTTGTTGTTTTAGTTATTTGTTTTGGTTTATTACTTTTTTTTTTAGTTATTGTCCAAGGATGGGGTTCCATTCTAGGAAAAATAGAGTAGTCAGAGCAGTGTAGTGCTGCCAGGGTGGGGCTGGTCTTCTGAGCTGGCCTTCATGAATAGTTATGAAAATCTGCACGGCAATGGGCATGGGGGCTTCCCGAAGGTGAAACTTGCCCTCCATAAGGTCTCCGGGACAGAGGTGGTGGTGAAGGTCATGGCAAAAACAGCTTCGAACCTCCCCCTACTGTCTGAACCGAAGTTGTTGGCGAGCTTGGAACATCCAAACATGGTCCAACTTCTCCAGGTCATTGAGACCATCAAATATATGTACGTTATTATGGAGTATGCAGGTGGAGGGCATCTAGGGTACCTCATTGAGGAACCTGGTGGCATGCCTGAGGAGCAGGCCTGCAGGCTGTTCCGACAGATGGGCCAAGCTGTGCAGTACTCCCATGAGAGGGGTATTGTGCACCTGGACCTCAACCCGGAGAACGTTGCCCTGGACACCAGTGGTAACGTGAAACTTATCAACTTTGGCCTGGGTACCAGATTCACCCCTGGCCAAAAGCTGGGCAGGTTCTGGGGCACTCTCCTATACCTTCCCCCTGAATTTGTCCAGCAGAAGGACTACGAGCGCCCCCCAGCCCCGCCGCCCCGCCGACGCCTGGAGCCTGGAGCCTGGAGCCTGGAGCCTGGGGATCCTCCTCTATTTCATGCTCACCCGTCGCCACCCATTTATGGCAGAGGCCAGTCAGAAGGTGAGGAGGCGCATCACAGCGGGAAGGTATACCATTCTCCTGTACCTTTCTCAGGAAGCTCGGAGCCTCATCCGTGAGCTCCTGAGGCAGGACCTCTCGCGGAGGCTCTCCCTCGAGCAGATATTGGGGCACCCATGGCTGAGTCAGGGTGAGGAAGAGTCACCCAGTACTTCTGGCAAGGCGCTCCCCAAACGCCCAGATGCTGAAATTATAACCACCATGTTCACCTTGGGTTACAACCGGTACGACACCTGGGTGTCCCTGAAACACAAAAAATATGACGACGCCATGGCTACATATCTTCTGCTGGAGCGCCACAGAACCGGGAGGGAACGCCACAAGTGCCAGTTGAAGCAGGTGAATCCAATGGTGATTGAGATTCCCCTGTGCCCTGTGAATACTTCCAGCTTCCTCTCCAAGAGATCTTCCAGTGAGCCTCCCCTTTCCTTGTTCGGGAAGCAGCAGCAGCCAGAGGAGGCCAAACAATCCTGGCGGGAGGGTGGCAGAAGTGCCAGTGTGCCCCCCATTCCTCTTCACTTTCTATGTGGACATACCCTCTCCCAGCCTACCCGCCCAGCAGGACTCTGTGCCCCGCTGTAGGAGGCCCGCAGAAGACCAAGGCTCCACAGGGCAAGGACCCTCCGCAAGGCAGGACCGCATCAGTCATTGGAAGAGGGTGAGGAGGAGGATCTCTACCTGCCTACGACAATTGTGCTGTGTACCATGCTTTGGTGGGTCAGTGTTCAAGGACAGAGTGGCTCCACAGGAAATAACCAGCCAAGACCAACAGAGCAAACGGACAGCCAGAAGACACTGAGGTGTGCCAACTGGCTCAGGTTTCTCTGCACAGATTCCAAACAGGAGCGCATCTGGATCCACCAGGACTCTCCTCTGCCCCCACCTGCGAAGACACATCAGAGACTTTTCCCTGAGACACTTCCCCCTGCCCTGCTCTTTGTCCTTTCTCCCATGCTTTGGGAGAAATTTATTTGTTTCACAAATTGTATAATAAAATTTTTTTTTCAAAAATTGTATAATAAAATTGATGTTTCAAATATTTGTAAAAAAAAATATTTAGGCTATTAGCTGTCACTATGTTATAGCTTAAATAAAATTCTTTTTTTTCCTGCAAGACCTTTTCTCATCTAGTTACTTAAATTTAAAATCTGTGAGAAGGAAATTAAACATATTGATATGTTCTCCAATATAAATTTTGATGCAATGATTTATGGTCTATTTGTTTTATTTCTCAAAGTGCTTGGGGAAAAAATAGCATTGTGTGTCTGAATTTTGTTGTCCAATATGTGATAATGCTAGTCATATGTCATGAGGAATATTTTTATATTACTCTCAGAGCATTATCTTGCTTTAGGTAAATTCATGTAGTTTCATGTATTTACTTACAAAGACTGTAAGATATGTGGAAAAGGAAACAATTGGTTTAAAAACAGGTATTCAAAAACATTAAGTACTTTATATTAATGTTCTAATGGAAATATCCCTTATGAACTTTAAAATTCTATAATAATTCTTCATTTGGATATAACATAGAGTACTCCCTAAGTCTGGCAGGCTTAAAGCACCAGAACAATCTCTAAATTCTCAGAGGGGAGTTAAAAGTGTACAAATTACTGTAAAGAAATTGCAATTTTTTGTAGGAGTATAAGAAGGGAGGATAGAAAGATAATAACTGGCAGACTGGATGTGGGTTTTCAATTTGCATTTATATTTTTATGGTCTCAGTATAATTATAAAAACATTTTTTTCAAATTCAAAATCCATGGTTTTAATGGTAATCTTTCCATAGTACTTCTAACTGCAGGAAAGCCAAAACTGTATATCAATATTTTAAACAACTTTTAGTTTTCGTTATGTCCAATAGGCAATAGTTTAACATTTCTTAATGGTTTTCTGTGAAAAAAATCTTCCATGGTCAGTTCTTTAAGATGCTATGTAAAAAAATACATATATAACATTTCTGGAGGTTAGATTTTCTATTATCACAGATGGTCATATTATGAAATAAAGGATTAGTTAAAAAATACGAATGATATGATTGGTAGATTATTCAATGGTCCTCATCTTTGAATGGTTAGAAACAGCTCCAGACAATGTACTAATAAATACTGAAGTATAAACACCTGCTACTATTTTATTCAATGTGGATATTTGTGCTCAGTCAGTTGCAAAATTCATTTTAATTAGAATATTTCTTGAAATTTAACTTGAATTGATTTTCTTGTAGGATTTTAATAGTACTATTGGAGGTTATGTTTATGGGGCTCAACAATCTACTCAAGCTTTACTTCTGAATATGTGACTAGTTAATTGATTGGCATACTCTAAGAGCAAGGTCAAATAGACACACATTTGGGGAGAAGAAATGACATTTTTTCAAATATGAATTTTATTGAGAAAACAGTGTAAGAATTTATAATTCATTAATAAAGGCAATTATGAATAAAATCAATTAAGTGATACAGCTAATTTTACTGATGTTTATTGTGTCTACCTAATTGAGAAACATGAAACCCTAATGACTATTTTATATTTATTGTCTAGCTCCTGAATGAAAATGAGGGAATCAGTGATCTAGGTTCTATGGCTTAAATGCACACCTGAACGTGTAAACAGGAATCAAACCAAGTACCTGGATTCTCTCTCTCTCTCTTTTTTTTTAAATTTATTTAATTTTGATTCATTGAACACAAATGGAGTACAGCTATTGTTTCTCTGGCTGTACACAAAGTAGAGTCACACCATCTGTGCATTCATACGTGTACACAGGGCAATGATGTCTGTCTCATTCTGTTATTATTCTTACCCCCCACCCCGACCCCACCCTTCCCTTCCCTCTATGCTATCTATCCTTCCTCCATTCTTGCCACCCTTCCACCCCACATTATGCATCATCATTCACTTATCCGAGAGACCATTCGGCCTTTGGATTTTGAGGATTGGCTAACCTCACTCAGCATAACAGTCTCCAACATCATATACCTGCATCATATATCAGTCTCCATCATCCATATACCTGCAAATGCCATAATTTTATTCTTCTTTATGGCTGAGTAACATTCCATTGTGTATATATATCATAGTTTCTTTATCCATTCATCTATTGAAGGGCATCTAGGTTGGTTCCACAATCTACCTATTGTGAATTGAGCAGCTATGAACATTGATGTGGCTGCATCACTGAGGCAATCTGATTTTAAGTCCTTTGGGTAAAAGACAAGGAGTGGGATAGCAGGGTCAAATGGTGGATCCATTCCAAGTTTTCTAAGGAATCTCCACACTGCTTTCCAGAGTGGCTGCACCAACTTGCACTCCCACCAGCAATGTATGAGTGTACCCTTTTCCCCACATCCTCGCCAACACCTGTTGTTGCCTGTATTCTTAATAAAAGACATTCTAACTGGGATAAGATGAAATCTTAAGGTGGTTTTGATTTGCATTTCTCTTATAACAAGGGATGTTGAACATTTTTTCATAAATCTCTTGATTGGTTGTAGATCTTCCTCTGTAAAGTGTCTGTTCATTTCCTTGGCCCATTTTTTGATTGGGTTATTAGTATTCTTGGTGTAAAGATTTTTGAGTACTTTGTAGATTCTGGAGATTAGTGCTCTATCTGAAGTGTGTTTAGCAAAGATTTTCTCCCACTCTGAAGGCTCTCTCTTCACATTGCTGATTGTTTCCTTTGCTGAGAAAAAGCTTTTTAGTTTGACTGTATCCCAATCATTGATTCCTGCTTTTATTTCTTGTGCTTTGGGAGTCATGTTAAGGAAATCTGGTCCTAGGCCAACATGATGAAGATTTGGACCTATTTTCTCTATTAGGTGCAGGGTCTCTGGTCTAATACCTAATAGGTATTAAGTCCTTGATCCATTTTGAATTGAGTTTTGTGCAGGGTGAGAGACAGGGGTTTAGTTTCATTTTGCTGCATATGGATTTCCAGTTTTCCCAGCACCATTTGTTGAAGAGGCTATCTTTTCTCCATTGTTGGATTCTCTTTTAATCACAGAAGACTGCCATAACAAAGAGAACTGGTTAAACCACTCTGACTGATATGATTGGTAAATTGTTCACTGATTCGCATCTTTGAATGGCTGGAAATGGTTCCAGATAATATACTAGCAAGTGTAAAAGTATAAATGTAACTATTTTATTTAATGTGAATACATGAGTTAAAAAGCATATATGTTCCCATTGCTTTGGGGAAGATTCCCTATTCATCCACCATTGGGTAGAAAAGGATTAGCAAATGGCTTGTAAACCATCCTCTACATTTAGTGGGAGGTGCCCTGGGAAAGGGTGAGAAGTGACCCAATAAAGTCTCCTTGTGAATGTGAAAATGGGAGACCACCTATCAAAGACATTGTTAGTATATTTCGACTGTCTTTATGTAGGAAATGCTTTGTGGGATAAATCTGGTTTGATGAGAGTGACTTATGGTAAAGAAACATAGAATCTATCAATTTATGGGACATGAATCCAGAAAAAAATAGCACATAAACTGGACCTGATACTGCATAAAAGAAGTTTTGTGACCAACAGCTTTCTTACATTCAAGTGTTGGCAGCATATACATCTTACAGTCACTGATGGTTAAAAAACTCCACTACGGTCTATCCTAACACAGCAGGAAAGGACCTAAGAATCTGCTACATAAATGGTCCCACATATTTTGTTCCATTTGAAATTATTAGAAAAGTTTAAACGGAATAACCTTTCTGATTTGTGTGTCTCTGATTAGACCATCCGGTCATGTGTGTTAATTCAGATTGTTCTTGAGAAAACTATCATTTAGAGTCTTAAATCATAATGAAAAATGAGGAAATTAAAATATGATAATCTGATTTCTCTTGTGTTGGCTGAATCACGTCCCTGCAAATTGTATAATTTGTTTAGCTGCTCACATAATTAACCTTTCTGTTTAAGTATTGGCCCCTTAGAACAAACTTTGTGATGATAACGGAAAATTTCTTTGATTTTCTGTGTGAACTTTTAGTATATATGTGTTTCCAGAGGTCACTTGGGTCTAAGAAGTAAAACCTTCAAGTAAAGAATGAAGCTAACAGGAATCCATAAAAAAATTGTCTAGCAATTTTAGTTGATGAAAAACTCACTGAATAGGTATAAAATAATAAATGAATAACACTAATAATATAATGTATTAGCCAGGATTCCAAGTTGCTAGTGTGTGATATTCAAATAAAGATGATACTACCCTGTAGTAGTGAGATCACAATAGGATATCATGTTAAGTTTTAGGATTTTTGCTTTGAGAAGGTTATGGATACTGATTGCCTAGGACAATATTGCTTTATAAAATAATTATAATAGTTGCCCTTTACACTTCAAAAATGCTCTGAGTGATGAATTATAGGATTATCCTAGGTATACACAGTGGAATATTTTACAGAGAAATTAACTTATGTCATAAAGAACTAGATATGTCTAATATAATATTATATATATTTGGAGA
This sequence comes from Glaucomys volans, assembly GCA_020662805.1. NCBI lineage: Eukaryota > Metazoa > Chordata > Mammalia > Rodentia > Sciuridae > Glaucomys > Glaucomys volans. Next base: position 413,263 of record JAJEJO010049589.1, read on the forward strand.
CTCATCAGCTGTATTCAAGAATTTAAAAAATTTTAGTAAATAATTGTTCCAACAAGAACAGCTGCCCAATATTGGAAATGTTTCCATAGTATGTTTTAAACTTTTCCTACTGTCTCTGGCATCGCTCTATGATCACTGAGCATCAAAAGGACTTCTAGGAATATTTTGTTGTCTATTCTCAAATAAGGCTAAGTAGCTAATAAAAAGTGGGTTTTTCTCATTCTATATTTAGGACATTAAGACATGGAAGAAAGGGTGAACTACAAGAACATGATCAATATAGGTTTGTATGTAAGTGAAAATGTGAGATCATATGTTGTTGAGAGAATCAGGAACATTTTTCTAGGGAAGATCTGTAAGCTGATATTTGCAACATGGTAAGTAAATGGTATCATGGAGTAGATTTTCTAGAATTAATAATATACATAAAATAATAGAGGAGAAAATCTAGAAAACTTAAGGAAAAATAAATTATTCTATTGACTAGTCCAGGGACACAAAAAGAGAGAGCGACTTAGGATTGAGGAAGTAGACAAAGGTGTGAAGATTATTATTTTTAAACAAATGAAGAACAAGGTGAGAAGTGAAAGAGAAAACATGTTGGACAGATCATGGAAAAAATGTTTTGTTTTGAAGGGTCTTTGAGACCTTACTGAGCATGTGACAAAAGAGTGAATATTCATACATTAACATGTTTCAAAGAAAATTGGGAAGAAAGAAAAAGGATGAGGATGCTCTGGAAATATATAACGCAGAGCTCAGATTTTTATTTGACTTTTGCTACATTCAGGTCATAGAAGATGTCTGTTATAAAGAGCTGAGATTGAGAGCTGGGCCTCTACAAGATTTTAAGAGTAGATGCAATTCTAGTTATTGCAATAGTGTGCTGAAGAAAAATTCTCTCCCTTTTCAAAACAGCGTTAGAAAGAAAAAAAAAGAATATTTAAATACATGTAATTTAATTTGCCTTAAAGTATGAACTTTCTAGGAAGCAAAATTTCTAATCATACTTGTGATGTTTTCTAATCTAACTTATTACTCATGGAATGGCCCCATCCCCCTCCGTTCTTTCCACATGGTAAAATATAGGTTGTACGTGCTACTTACACATATGTGATGTAAAGATCAGTGATGATGGGTAAGGCATTATTTTAAAGAAAAATCAATGTGGCAGCTAAAGCTCTGTATCCTCCGTGTGTTTACGAAGAGTGTCCATCTGTTTTTGCCACAGTTTGCTGCTGTTTTGATGCTCCATCTCTCACCCTTGTATCCTTCACGAACATAGCACTAACAACTATCCGCGCCTCAATGCCACCTACCAGGTTTGTTTGTCTGAGATCTTGTTTCCCAGCAGGCCAAGTAGTTATGTTGTTTGAAGCTGTGCTTCAGTGAATTCTTAAAATATCTCTCCCGCCCTCTCCATTTCCCAAACAATAGTTATAAGAAAGAGGCATCTTTATTCTTGGTGATAGGCCAAGATTGAATGTTGTAGAAACCCTCTCTTTGGAGAAACTCCTAAAAATTCAAAACCATTACTCTATCATCTATATTTTATTCTAATTTGTCAGTAGAGACATATCCTCAGAATTTTTATGTATGCTAGTTAGATTTAACTCTCACACAGGTATTAAAAAATACATCTTTTTAAAGGAGCAAATGCAGAGAAACTTACTACAGGCTGAACACTCAAATTAAGTGAAAAATAATCAGGGTAATTGAAAATGTAACGCTTTTGAAAGCAACATTTCCCATTATTCCTTAGTCTAAGGCAATGCTTTTGTTTTGCATTTTCCCCCCATTCAACTCTTCCTTCTCAACCTGACTTCCTGCCCGTAGGCAAAATCAATGACAGACTGAGTGGTAAAGTGGTCCTTGCACTCAGGTGTCTCAGATTCTGGATGTCAAGGTACAAATTTGGGATACCAGTCTGATCAATGATACAAATGTAACTTCAAGGCCAATATTTATTTGTTGACCATTGTTCAAGAGTCCCAACTTCAGGAAGAACCAGAAATAGAGCTCCTCTTGGGAAACTGCCTGCATCAGGTTGGAGTCTTGGTCTTCTCTTATGGATACAGTCTTAAACTCTCATGGTCTTAAAATCATATTTATTCATAAAATCTTGATAACCTGGAAGGGTTTAAGAATGGATATACTGATGGTTTCTTACTTCCAAAGCTGATGAAAGACAAAAACAGAAGACAAAACAAGACCAAAACTATGTTTAGTTGCCTCAAATGCTATGATCTCCTGAAATTCAGGAATAGTTTTGAAAGAAACCTCCAGGAGTGCAGATTTGTTAAGTAAAGGGTTACAAAAGACTTAAATGAGCCCCTATGTGTCTTAAACACTAGTGAAATTTGGAGTGTAGGTGTATTTTCACTTTTTGTGAGGGAAATCACATAGTTTACATAATTATTTCTAGAAATCAATTACCAGTGAAATGAAGATATTAATATCCATTCTTCTCATCTCTCCTCCCATTCTCTCTCTCTCTCTCTCTCTCTCTCTCTCACACACACACACACACACACACCTGTCTTTTTCAAAGACACATGTGCAAAAATGAACAAATATACACTTTTGTGTAAATATATGTCCATAACAGTATTAGTAACTTTGTTGTCAAAGAAAATTGTCAAAATAATCCTGAGCTGAATGTTTTATGTTCCATTTACAAGGAACACTTTCAGAGACATGGAAACTGAGACTTGGGGTTTAATTATTTGTTCCATATCACATAGCTAGTGGGTCCTAAATCCTTATTTATAAGTGCTATTCTTATTCCACTTTTAAAACAATGTATGTGAAACCATGATTTTAGCTAATGCCATAGATTCAAAATGGCTATTGAAGATCAAATCAAAGTTTATTGGTAATAACTATATATCAACTAGTAGAATGAGAATTATGTGAGTCTGACTAAATTTATCACCATTACACATTTAACACTAACAAAGTTTCTTTGTTTGGCCAACTTTAGATATCTGAAACTTCTAGGTTTATCTATGTACCTCCTTATAAAATCCAGTTTTAGCAAGAAATCTGCTAACTCAGTTTATCAAGAACCCCCATCCTTCACTTCTGACTATCCTTTATATAGGGTTAGTGTCCTTATTCTTCTGATTCTCCAGATATCACCACCAGGTGATATCAAATCATCCTGGCTTGTCTTCAGTATCAATCCTGTTAGGTAGTTTTAGTCAGAATTCCCATCCTTCTCCTGGACTATAAATTTCCACTTGCTTATGTTGTATATGGAGTTAAACACAATTTCTCTTTCTCACTGCAACATCCCCCTATATCTGTTACAATGGTTTTGAGTAAAGTCTCCTTTATCATGCTTTAATAAGTATAACTGAATAATTCCTTCCATGACAATAAACAGAGTTAAAATAGTATAACACATTCGTATTCTAATTTTTATTTTATTTTTATTTCATAACCATAAACTCTTAATAGTTCAGCTATCCATCTATCTATATTTATTCAATTTCACCTGCAAAGCTATGAATGGTGGTAAAGATTTACTCCTTGATCAAATTCTACCCAGGCTTCTCTGAGTTCTCTTCTTGACTGGGACTCAACCTCAGTCTCTGAAAACTACAGCCTTGCTACACAATTGATTTCATGCCCTCTACCCTACCCACCCATGTTCATCCAAACATACATTGAGAGACATTATCAAAACATTTTAGCAGCATATGGCCTCATTCCTGGGACAACCCAGGTTCTTCTGAGATTCTTTCTGGGAAAGCTCAGAGCTGTCAAAGAATTCACATATACTTTGTTCCAGCCAATGCCTGATGACAGGCCAAAGACCTCCCTTTCCTAGAGTCTCTACTAAAAGCATTTATAATTAGAAAACTTTTCTATCTATCATCTATCTGTCTATCTATCTATCTATCTATCTATCATCTATCTTTGTATCTATCTATCTTTGAATTATATGCATAATTCCTACAACTCAGGAGTGTCTTTCCTAAGGACCTGAGAACCATTCTTTGAAATACAATTGCCAGGAAGGAGAGGGCTTCTGTGTCCAAGTCTCCGGAGGGACAGAATTCTAACTCTGATAACTGCTAGCCAGCAGACATAACTGGTCCAGTCACATTCACACTGACCAACCTTTGAATTTTTCAGTTGAAAATTGCTCTGCTGATTTCCCAGGCTCTCTCCTCCTGTTCCCTCATTCTCCCTGTAAAACAGTTACCTCTGTATGAATCAAAGTTGAATTTATTTCCTGTGTATCTTCTATTGAGATAGGACATTACTGATTAAAATCTCTTCTTACTACTTTAGAATTTTGTCTTTGATTACTTTGGCAATTGCCCTATCCTTTCTATTTGTAAATAAACAGATTATATCATGAAATTTAAAGTATTTGAAAAAGGCACTACTATTCCCATTTTACAGATGAGAAAATGGAGAGACTGATTAGTAACTTCCCCCAAATCACACATTTAGTAAGTCATAAAACTAGAACAGACTGGAACAGTCTGAAGTCAGACTAGCAGGTTTAATTATGATGATTCCCACTTATTAGCTGATTCATTTGGGGCAAGTTACTTAATTGTTTTGATGCAATGTTATCATCTTTTATTTATTTATTTTTAAATTTTTATTTGTATTTTTTGGGGGACACATTGGGGATTGAACTGAAGGATGCTTAACTACTGGACCTCATCCCCAGTCCTTTTTATATTTTTATTTTGAGATAGGGTTTTACTGAGTTGCTTAGAGCCTCGCTAAGTTGCTGAGACTAGCTTTAAACTTGTGATCCTCCTGCCTTAGCCTCCTGTGTTGCTGGGATTATAAGCATGTGCTACAACACCAAGCCTCAATGTCATTATCTTTAAATGGAAATATTAACAATGCCTATCTCTTAAGGTTATTGTAATGAACTCTGTTAATTCATGTCAATCGCTTAGAAAAACAGTTCAGCACATAATAAGTATTCAGTGTATTAACATTTGAACATCATTATCATCATTATTACTCCATTACATTGTTCTTATATTTTTTTTCTCTTTTTAAATTTGTGGCAAAACAAATTAATACATGGAAAAATTACTAATAAGTTGTGTTATAATTATGTAGAACAAGGGACAATCGATCTGGACATTATCCAGGTTCTGAGCTTGGAGGCAGGGAGGGGCTAGCTGGAACTTGTGTTGTTTGAAGATTGACCTGAGGTAGGACCAGTTAGTTGAGGAAAAGGTCAGTATTATAGGAATAAAGGAAAAAAACAGAAACTCAGTTGTTCTGTTCCCAGCCAACTCTGGAAATGAAGACTAAGAGACTGGAGAGATAACACCCTATAGAAATGGGAATGCTCAAACTTGGCTTTTGAGCATTCCCAAGGCAAGATCCTGACATACATAACAGTGCAGCAGAATATAGGTCAGCATGAAAGTTTTGTTTTCTTGAGATTTTTCTTAACTTGGTCCATCATGGAACATTCAATAAAGAAAGTCCTGGCTGGATAGAGACAGTGAAAAGGAAACAAAATAGAAATTTCTTATGTCGTAGAAACTGGGTCAAAACCTCCGAGAAGGTTTTGACAGCAGTTTCTGAAAGAATGATCAGTTTGATCGGTTTTGTGAAAAAAATACACATGTTCCCTTGGCTTTTGAAGAGAGGACATCACCACAGTTGATCTGGGTTAACCTGGAGACGTCAGTGGACACCAGCAAAAATAACTATGGATTGGCTTATTTCAGTTAGCATGATAGTCTCCAGATCCATATTTACTGGAAAAATGTCATAAACTCATTCTTTATGAGTTTCACCATCATGTACACCCACAAAAATGGGGTCCTAATTAAAATATGTTTCATGCTTGTATCATTTTGTCAGAATGGATTCTACTGTCATGTATAACTAAAAAGTACCAATAAAATAAATGAAAATAAAAAAGGAATAACTATGGATCAGGTGCCACTTCTCAATTCGTGGTAACTAACAACTAATTATGTGTCCCGAGAAAAGAAGGGAGTGAGCAAAAACTATGAATAACAGAGCTGAATACAGAAATCATGAATTTTTCCTAATATACCTGTGTCATGATGGGCATCCTATGTTCATCAAGCCCAAAGGATAAATGAGATTGAGTGACAGATAATCTAAACAAATTGGATTGTGAATCATGATCTGTAGTCAAAAATACCCTATGTATTTATGCTTATATAACAAACAACATCTCCTTTCTTTCAACTTCAACCACTTAGTTCATGCAATTGGTCATCTCTGTAGGAGATGCAGGGAAAATGTATGTCCTGGAAGGGAAATTTATGTCAAATAGATACTGAAACCCAAAACTGCTCAGTTAATCACTTTGACCTAACAATAAATCACAAAGTGGTTTATTGTTCTTGAGCTCTGACTCCAGTGCTCAGTCTCTACCTGGCATTTTCTAGAACACAGTGTTGTTAACAAACTTGGGATTTAACACTTAGAGATACCATGGGTTATTATAACTGACAGCAGTCCCAAATTTATCACTGCACTGAGGACAGAAAGAAGGAGAATTAATATTTATTGAGTTCTTTCTGTTCTGCAGTTTCATTTATAATCTTTGCACCTATTTCGAAAGGTAGATGCTCTTATCTTGCACTACACATGAAGAAGCTAAACTCAGCAACATGAGTCTTGCTCAACTATGAAATAGAGCTAAAATCGAATCAGGATTTCTATAAGCAATTTGCATTAAAGAATAATCCCATCAAGTGTCTAGGGAAGGAACTTAGTCTACATTCTTCTTAGGGGAAATCCCTGACACGAATTTGAAATCACCCATGGGGAAAGATTCCTGGGCCCCAATCCAGAACTACTGAATCAAATTATTGAGCAACAAGACCAAGGAATCTGCATTTTATTTGTGCCTTAGGTACTTCTTCATGTATGCTTAAGTTTTTAACATTGTACATTGTTTTTTTAGCAGGGAAATTATATCTGATATATAAAATGCACACGAGGAATTAAAATTTACCCCGCTTTTGTGTGCTTCAGGAAGAACATTCTATTTTTTTTATAATATAGTTCCTAAAGCAATATTTCTGTCAGCATAGAACTATCAAGAAGTTAAATTTTAAGGTAGAAAAATAATCAATCACTAGAAGATCTTAGAGGAGGCTGCAAACCATAAAAGTTTAGCCATTACTCTGGATCTTTTTGGTATTACTGTACTTTGAGATGTATTACACCATTACTATTTAATCAGCTTTTAGAAATTTTGCAAGCCTAGTATAGAATGATTAAAGCTAGTTTTTATCTGAGAAAAAAAATGCACCTTTGGCTGATGTGATATATTCACATAAGAATTCATTACATTAAACTCTTTTCATTATCTCAGCTGTAGAAACTTGCCCTGTACTTGACCAATAAATCTATGTTACTTATAATTTAAATTAGCAATCATATTTTGACCTTTTTGGAAAATATAATTTTGATTAATAATTCATACCTCATATCTCCCTTTACAGAATCACTTATTTGCCCCTGCCATTAACAAATCCTGTATATAACTGTTTATAGCTGCTTACTCCAAGTGTTTTTTCCTAAACTGGTTTTTACATTGAGAATATTTCTTACAGAGAAATAGAAGTGGATAATCAACATATATCCTTATATTGAATCAATTATCCCAATTTTGATTGCTATGTAAAAATATTTCTGCCTTTATTATTGATTGATGACTATAGCTACTTACAAAAATGAAATACTTGCATATAACAGAGGAAATAATATACATATAATACTATGTATTGATCAATATCTTATCTCTTTATTAAAGTATTTATGAGAAGCCTGTGAATGATTCCAATACCAATCAGGAGTGAAAAGATTATTATTACTTTGATTTAGAGAGAGAAGAAAGTCTTAAATAAATTGTAGGTTAGACATGAGAAATAAAGAAGAGGATAGAGGTTATTCTGGAGGAAGAAATCATGTATGACTGGAGCATGGAGGTGAACTGTTACATGAGCCATAGGGGTTATGTAGCTGAAACACTGAGAAATAAGAGTGAGAGAAGATAGAGGAAATAAAGGATGCAGTCAAACCTTAGAAGGTATTCATAATTTATTCTGTAGTTCAGGGTTATCACTAATTAAGCACCTGGAGTCACCTATTGTGATAAGCACATTTTACATACTAAATAATGTCCTCAAACATCAGACATCTTCTGCTTGTTATTCTAGGACTTTTGCAATTAATCTTTTACATTGTTAGCATAACCGAAGAGTAAGAATACTTTTGAAAAAAATTAAGCCCTCTTCATTGTGAATCAGCTAAGCATTCTAATTTTGCTTCATATATCAAATTATCATACACACACATATATGAAAAAGAGCATATACAATATATGTGGTCTGAGGCCTAGTATTATTGTCAAACTTATTTGTAATACTAGTTAAAACTTGAAGGATTAGAAAGGTCAATTGGTTTCTAAAAAATCAAGAAGGTAGTACCAGTGCTGAGATTAGAGCTAAAACCTTTTGACACCTAATTTTAGATTATTTTTCTGCATTATTTCTTCGAACATGTTCATGAAAACTGCTAATTTAGACTATCTGGATGATGAGCAATTTGCATTTTTAAAAGGCTGTACTATATTGTTAATGTGGTTTATTACCATGAAGAACAACTAACCCAGGTAATGAAGTTTGCCATGTAGGTTTAATTAGCAAAAGTAAAAAGTATTAGTGCTAAATTAATGGCTTACATAAAAATACATCTTTGGAAGGTCTTTGATATTAACTAAAATAAGAATTACTTTTTAAATCTTGTTTACATTTCTAATTTAAAGGGAAAAATTCTTTATTCATAAACTTCATGGATTCTCATAACTTTTGTCCACATTTTGAAATTTCAAAATTAATAAGCTTTACCACAAAGAGGACATTTTATTTTTAGAAACATTGGGAAAACATTTTTTTATTCTAGGAAATTGGACAAATATATTAATCCAGGAAAATTTTTACTCTTACAACCAACAGATACCATGAGAATGTTTCATAGTGTCTGTATCACTTTATTTATTTAGTTACATAATATACATGAGAGTGAGAAGCCATGGTATAAGCACTCACTGGTGACACAAATTAAAGATACAACTGCACCCTCAGAAGCCCCCCTGATCTAGATAAATGCAAGCCTCAAATTAAATGAAATCTCTCATATCATCTGACATCCTTCTCAAAATAGCACACATTTTACATTGCAAAACTTATAGGTACTAGTGTATCTTGTAGACCTGGAGTCTTCAGGTCTTAGATCTTGATATTAAGAATAATATCAATATTACTAATATTTATTTAAAATATGGCCATATTGCAAGGAAAAGTTGGATTGTTTTTTAGCTCTGGTCATGACAGACATCAGAATCAGTTTTAGCATGCATAATCAGTAAATGGAAGTTCTAGTATAATAACACATAGCCACTGCAACCATTTTAAGTGCACTGCAATCAATAAGCAACAATAACGCACCTCAGTGAACACGCTTTTGCTTGGCATCCAATCAATGAGGACTCCCAGATTCTAAATGTCAAGTAATTAAAGATGGATTATCTTATATACACCAAACACTCCACAGCAGTCTCATTCTACACAAATGATGCCCAAACAGGTACCTGTAACAAACAGGTATGTGTGACAGTTTACCAAACCTTGGATTTCATGCTATCAAACAATTCTATAGAGAGTCAGCAGTCTTCTTTATTTAGAGAATCTATACCTGGCCAGTGAAATTATCCATAATTGTATTAATTGTTACACTTATTTTGTGTTCTCATTTTAGATGTTCAATAAGAATTTCATCCTTTTATGGTTCTGAAAGTTACACCAAGATCGTGTTGGAGACTGTTGTTTGCCAGCCTTTTAGGGAATCCTTTAAGCAATAGCCATGTTTACTAGGTCCTTTCTGTCCAAATCCCACTTGTGTTTAAGATTTCTTTGGAAGTTTCTAACTTAACTATTTGAGTTGTCTTCTTATTCTAGATTTTTTGACTAATGTATCATTAAACCAAGACTGTATAATTAGACTTTTCCATTATTCATTCCTGATTACCTTGAAAATTAAGACTCCAAATGTCCCTCTTTTCTATTGTGTTTTACTTCTTATAAAATTGTATGATTAGAAATTTTGTGTGGTGAATTACTTGTTTTCAAAACTCTCTGAAGCTTAGTTTCTCTATACGTGACAAGAGAATAGTATTCCTTCTGCACAAGAAGGTTCTGAAACTTAAGTGAGATTTTCACAGGAAAGCATGTAAAATGATACTTTAGTAATAAATTTAAAGAATTAAGGCAAAAGTGTCACTCTGCAATACAACAGATTTAGCCATATTAGAGACACATGCCTCTAAGGTGCTGACATCCCTGCCCTTACCTCTGTTTGTATTCCTTGCCATGGTTAAGGAAGAACCAGCTTCCTTTCAGGTTTAAGTTTTATGTTACACATTTGTATTAAAAAATTAAACATAATTTTCTCTTTCTCATCTTTTATTGACCTTTTTATAATTTTGATAGTTTACGTACTGTATAGAGATTAGAAGATTAGAAGTACGTAAAGAAAAACCAAGGCATACATATGGAGCCAAAGAGATTTGGGGTAAAGAAACTAAGCCTATGAACAAACAACACAGAATGAGGCACAGGTGGTGGAAATTACATTATCAATGTCCTCCACATATTCACTCATGGTGGAAAAAATGGATACTTAAAGAGAAAGAGTCAATGAAAAACATATAGTGTTTCTTTTTTTTTTTTGCGGGGGAGGGTTGTTCTTTTTCACTTTTGAGGATATTTTTTATTATGGAATTCCATAAGGCTAAATAGGAGAATAAAAACAAATTGGCTTTTGTGTTTAAACTGTATCTTTAATTAGTAATACTTTCTTTAAAATGTTTCTGAGTATTTTACCAAAAATCTAAAGAACATGAGTCTATTCAAAGATTTGTGCACAGTACAGAATTTAAATGATTAAAAACTACCAGTATCTCTACTTAAGGGAAACACTTATTTTGGGTCAAAATTTGGAAATTGTAGAGGACTTCTGTTGTCAAAACTCAAAATAATATTACAGATTTTTAAAACTTTATATCAGCCTTGTAAATGCAGAATTTGTTTGCATATGCAGGGAAAAGAAACAGTAAAGACAATAAGTATTTTTATTTATTGCATTATAATTTACCATATTATATAAACATTATGCTAATTGCTCATATTATCTTCTACCAAGAATTTCAAGGAAAGTTACTCCAAATAATTTTCAAAAGTAACAAGTAGATGGCATTATATTACTATTAATACATATTGCTAATAGCAAAATTCAGGAAAAAATAGTTTTTTAAAACATTTTACTTTGAATCACAAGATGAGTAAATACATTTCTTCTTATTCAATAACTTCACATTTGAGTCAACCTGGATCTAAAATTATTGTAATTCTAGTGATTTCCTTGAGATAATTGCTTCACTAACTGAAATTATTACTTAAAGAAAACCACTTAACATGGAAAGCAAAATTCTTCACAAGAAATGAATTATCTTTCCATCTAAGACTCCTTTAAGGACTTCCAGTTTTAATGCAATGTTGAATTATACCACAATGTACTTCTCTACCCCTAAACTTTGTTAAATGAACAAAACAGAACAATTAAAGCAAAGAGAAGCAGCACTCATCTCAAAACAAAGAACCCTTCAAACCATAACCATATTATTTTAAAAACTGTCAGAAGGGAAAAAGACAAGAGGAAATTCTAGTAGTCCTTTATTTCTTACCCAGATAAATAAAGAAAGAAATAATAATCCTAAAACCTTGCTTATATTCACCTATTTTCAGGTGTCCCATATACTACACCTGTCTTTCTTAAGAAAACAAAATCAGTATAAGCCTGAGTACAGTCAACAGAGAACCAGATCTGGTATTTTGCTATCACTACTAGAAGAAGTCCAAAAATGCCAAGAACATTCAATCATGATTAACAAGAGATATATCTAACAATAAGGCAATAGTTTGCCTTTTCCCCCACATACTTGCCAACATTTGTTGTTGCTTGTATTCTTGATAATTGCCATTCTGACTGGAGTGAGATGAAATCTTAGTTTTGATTTGCATTTCTTTAATTGCTAAAGATGATGAACATTTTTTCATATGTTTGTTGATGGATTTTATTTCTTCTTCTGTGTCTGTCTGTTCAATTCCTTAACCCATTTATTGATTGGGTTATTTGTTTGTTTGGGTTTTGGGTTTTTTTTTTGGTGTTTTCTTGGGTTTTGTATATATCTTGGAGATTAGTGCTCTATCTGATGTGTGTGTGGTAAAGATTTTCTCCCACTCTGTAGGCTCTCTCTTCACATCATTGATTGTTTCCTTTGCTGAGAAGAAACGTTTTAGTTTGAACCCATCCCATTTACTGATTCCTGATTTTACTTCTTGTGTTTTAGGAGTCTTGTTAAGGAAGTCAGGTTCTAAACTGACATGATGAAGTTTTTGGCCTACTTTTTCTTCTTTCAGGCTCAGAATCTTTGGTCAAATTACTGGGTCCTTGATCCACTTTGTATTGAGTTTTGTGCAAGGTGAGAGAAAGGGGTTTAATTTCATTTTGCTGCATATGGATTTCCTGTTTTCTCAACACCATTTTTTGAAGAGACTATCTTTTCTCCAAAGTATGAATTTTGTTGGAGGAAAATTGACCATTATGCACTCAAGTAGTTAATCCAAATAAAATCACAGAATTTAAAAGTTTAATGAATATTGAATGAATGTAAATATAGAACTCGACTGAAAAACATGCTGGGCTTGGTGGTGCACACCTGTAATCCCAGCAGTAGCTGGGGCAGGAGGATCACAATATTAAAGCCAGCCTCCGCAAAAGTGAGGAGCTAAGCAACTCAGTGAGACCCTACCTCTAAATAAAATATAGAGCTGGGATGTGGCTTTGTGGTCAAGTGCCCCCATGTTTAGTCCCCAGTGTGTCCCAGCAAAAAATATTTATATATCCTATATATGTTAATATATATTGTAAAAATAATATAACAAAATAGGCCTGGAGAAACCATTTTTTTTAAAGAGACACCAAATGCATAAAATTACTGCAGAAATTTTGAAAAATGTATATTAATAACTTCAGAGAATGGTCTTGAAAATATTGTTTGATTAAACAAAGATTTCATACCATTCATATGCTAAATATATGATGATACTGAAGACAATAAAATGATGATTGTATAATTATCATGATTATAGTTTCTTGAATGTGAGGCTGATTATTAATATTTTATAAATATTTTTAAAAAGTAGTTATATGGTATATTTCAAAGATTAATGCTTATATGAGAAATAAACTCAGAAAACAATTTTCAATATTTCTCAAGTTCCCGGAAGCAAAAAGCACCCATTTTATTAATCTTATAACCATTATCTGAAGGATTCTGATTTTGTCCATTGTGTATCTACTTTGTTAATCTGATTATAAACTAAGAGAAAAATAAATGTTTCAGTGTTTATGATCATTACTTTGTAATCAAAAATACATTATTGACTTTGTTATTGATTTTAAGTAAAAATTGATCCTTCTACAACCCCAAATAAATTTATGAGCAGTTTTATGAACAAGACAAAATGTTTCACATTTATTTATGATAGGAAACAAAATCATTTAGACTCGGGGAACCCTATGGACACTCAATACTTTGCTTTTAAAACAAAGAGCAGAACAGAGATTATATTACACTTTCATTCTATTCACCCTTTAAATTAAGATATGAGTATGTACCCGAACAAGATAAACACCTCTAAAACATATTATTGTAGTATAAATAAATGGAAAGGATCTAGAATAATAAGGAAAGGGGCCACTTTATCTGATATGAAAGAATATATGTCATGATTTGGATATGAGGAAGCCCCCAAAACTTATGTGTTAATGTGGGAATGTTCAAAGGTGAGATGATTAGATACTAATATATAAGCCATCTAATTTAATTTCTCTTTCATATCTACTGTTTCAGTATGCATATAGTCAACTTTTGTTTTTCCATCATTTTAAAGACCAATATGCTTATAATACTTACCATGTAACATTTGTCATCACAGCCTTTATCGTTTTGCTAAAACCTCACTTTCCTACAGGGATCTGCGAAGGGTGGGGTTTGAGATAGAAGCAAAGAGGAAGTGAATGAAGGAGTTCTATGATTGAAAATGGCTATCAGACTTCATTGCTTAAATTCTAAATCACATTTTTCTTAGACAAATTTTAGTGTGTGTGTGTGTGTATATATATATATATACATATATATATATATATAAAACTGATGAGTAAACCAAGATAAAAAAATCCTATAAAATCTTGTTAGAATGTTTCCAGTTTAAAAGACTATTGGACATAAAATAAAAATTCATGTGTTTGCCTTTTTGATTTTTTTCATTTGTTTCAAGTGCTTTCCTTTTTTGGGCACCAAATTATTTGGAGTTTTCTGAGAAAGCACATAAAATAACAACAAAAACCATCAAGAAACACACATTCTAACAAACAAATAAATATATAAGGTAATCCCAAGTAGCTGAAAGTTCCAATGAAGGAATAGTTTATTATGAAATAGTTTATTAGGATGTTTCTTAACATGGAGAGACCATGGCAAACCACTTTACACTTATAAAAGCTTCTACAAGTCAGTTAAGATCTAAATAATTATGAGTAAACATGAAAAATCTCATGCACTGGCTTATGAAATACTGTTCTTTTCAATGAATTGTAGTTCTATAGGCCAACCCATGGTTCATAATATGAATAGATTTTAAAACTTATTGACTCATTTATTTATTATAATTCAAATACTGAATGACATCCACATATTAGAAATTTTAAAAGAATAACATTAGGCTGAGGATACAGCTCAGCTCAAAAAGGAGGATAAAACATGAATTATTAAGAACTTTTTAATTTATTTATATTTTTGTCATGCTGGAACTGAACCTAGGGCCTTGTGCGTCTGAGACAAGCATTCTACCAACTGAGCTGCATCTTAGACCATGAAACATTTTTTTAAAAAATAGCTTATAAATATTAGAGCTTTAAATATCACTCATTGGTATTGCAAGGTGCAATGCAAATATAAGGTGAAATTTATTGTTAAAAATGGTGGTTATAAATCTTTACTCAAGAGAATTTCCATGGGGATTTCAGTACCAAGATTAAATGACCAGATTTAAATGCATCATTATTTTGTAACCTCGTTTGTGTGCCTGAAGCAGTGGTACTACAATCATAACTAAGTGTCCTGTCACCATTTTCTTTTTGTTCACATATGCTTGTATTTTTGATGTATGAAATCTGTGACTTCTTTGAAGGAAACTCTTCTTATCTATATGCCTATTTTGTGAGAATTAGTTTAGTGAAAACTTAATGGTATATTTTCCAAACCCATGTAAGTAGGCCTAGGTAACCCGCAGTGAATTACAATACAGATGAAGGAGCTGAGAGGTAAGGGTACTGCTGTCCAGGCACCCTCCCTGAGAACTCTCTCCTTGCTTGTTGGTACTGCATGCAATTCACACAACACACAAGGTCAGACATGAACCAAGGGACAGCCACAGGCAGAACCTGTGTCTTAAATGTAAATAACGACTTTTTTTAAAGTCTAGATAATAAAGTAGAAATTAATTTCTATTTATTTACCTCCATAGATCATTTTGAAAACTTCTTGAGGTGTATGTATATACCTTAGAAAGCTCTAGTCTCTTGGTATTTCTAGTGGGAGCAGCTCGTGGAGCTCCAAGACAATTGATGTTTTACTTAAGAAAATATTTTGCCTCAAAATAGTTACATTTGTTATTGCATATTTTATACAGATGAAACACCCAGACTAGAAATGCTGTGACACTCCCTATTTTGCCTCAAAATAGTTACATTTGTTATTGCATATTTTATACTATACAGATGAAACACCCAGACTAGAAATGCTGTGACACTCCCTTGGTCAACCAGAATATGTATAATAATGATAGATTGAGGAGGACTGGAAGAAAAAGGTAATTGAAGTGTCAGGTATCTAACATTCATTTTGATAAATATCATTTGCACTGTAGCTTCTATCCACATAATTAAATGGTTAATTAGAACAACACATATGGCAACATTTTTTCCAGAAGTAGACTTTTAGAAGTAAGATTGAAATAAGAAAATTATTTCATATTAGCCTGTAGTAAGCAAGAACTGATTTTTTAAAAAGAGGGTTTAAATGATCAGTTATATGTGTTTCTGTCAAATATTTCCTTAAGAGAAACCTCTTCCTTTAGATGATGTTACTGTTACACAGTGAAAGGACATTATATCTATATTGTGCTTATGCCACTTGTAACTGACAAAAAGGAAAGAGAGATAAGAATCCCTTGGATGCAGGGCTAGTTCTGAATTAATAATGTTATGATGCATCAAGGAATCCTTCAGGTTGCTGAACAATATGCAGCAAATACTCATTTTTTAATGATCACTGCTAATGATTACTAATTCCAAAGTAAATACACTTCATCCTGTAGTTGTTCTCTCTTTTCTCAAGATGATTGAGTTTATTACATTTCCCCAAATTTAGTGTTAGATTCTATCATGTCTTTTCACTTTACTCTGATTTTGTTTTGTGGGAGGGAAGATGAGGTGGTGACGGCCAAACCAGTTATTGACGAGTTTTGCAACACTAAATACACAGTCAAATGGCCTATAAATCATGACAGGAACCATTTGTCCATGTTAATAAAATAAAAGAAATAAGATCAAGGTAAGTAAAAGGCAGAGAAATATAAAATAGAAATAAGAAAACACAGACATGAGCAACATATATGTATGTATAAGAATTTTAAGTTTTTCAAATAGTTTTTCAAAATTTTGCATCTAATACTATAAAATATAAATAATGTACTGGTCTCAGAGTTGAGTAATTACTAAGTTTCATGTCATTGTTTCATTGAGTTCAGTGAAAATGATTAATTTTAACCCCTTCTTTCTCTTGTACATAACACATCATTCTTGTTTATGTTGATCACTGTGCTAGTCCAAGCTATAAATCATGATGAGTAATACATAGTTCTGCATTTTCACACCAGGACTATTAATGCAAGTTTTTCTCCAAGCACTGCATGGAGACCTCCAGACATTTCACTGGTAACATATAATTTTGACTTCATATATGTATATACATATGCATATATGTGTGTGTGTGTCTGTATATGGTAACATATACATATTCATATATTTTTTACTTTTTTTCATGTACACAATCCAAAAAGACTAGTTTGATATTCCTGTCCAGTTTTGTTTTGATTTATAAAGTTAGAGTATCATTTTTAAAACATTATTGTTTACCTACTGATTTTTTCTCTATGTTGAATTTTATCAATATTTATTAGCATTTAATAAAAATTAGTATAATGACATTAAGAAAAGTTTATCAAACATTGAATAATTATGACAATACTTCTCATACATGTACTCAAATAAAGTTTAATGGTTTGATTTCTTTATTTCCATCCATGATTAATTTAGATATGCCCTAGGTTGCCTTGAAGGATGCTTGAAGGACAAAGTCCTTAATATGCTTGAGTTGAGTAGTATAGATGGCCACACTTTTATTAGGAAAGCTTTTAAAATATAATTATATAAGTCTCAATCATAGTTTATATGTGTGTAAGAAAAAGTGTGTGTATGGAGGGGGGCATGTGTATATGTTCATTAGGAAATAGTTTAATATGTTTTCCAGATATCTAAAATTAAACCTCTTTGGATGACATTTATTAATTTAATCATTTTAATTGCAACTAATGTTTGAATAGAATTTTATTAAAAAGTGAAACACTAGAGCAGGATAAAACATAAGAACAGAGAGTAGTTAAGAGATGTTCTTTAAAAGGATTTTCCTGTTGGGAAAGGTTTCTTCCCTTCTCTGCATATGGAAGCTGAACTTTCCTTGAACTGAGCTGGAGTCCTTATTATATACCATTGTGTTTGCCTCACAGTGCAAACTTTCCTGAGGAAAAGCATTGAAAATGGAAATACTCTTTAAAAAGACTTTGAGTGAAGAAAGTTGTGCACTGAACAGGTTTGCTTTAACCCTAGTCTTGACACTGGTGCTGAAGGAAATGAATGGACTGAAGGGAAATGAACTGTACAAAAACCAGTCTGGGTTCATGCCAATGGTAACTTATTACACTGAGATATTTAAATACTTTGCAAATGCAATAGGAAGAAGAAATCAGATGCCTTCTCAGGGAAGGAGGAGAGGGAAATGATTATTATTTTTTTAATTCTCTGCTGCTTCTTTTGGTATTACACAAAAATACTCTACTTTTGGACTTCATATTCCCATTGTTTCACAGATTTTAGCACTCATTACTTGGGAGGTAAAACTCATTTTCTCATAATGATTGGCAAGATTAATGTGATATTTATTTCTGTTTTATTCATTTAATTTTATGCAATTGACAAGTTTTGTGGATAATGCTGGCTTATATTCTCCAGGCTCTCTGTATGTTTCTGTGTATTTATGTGCAATACATCTGTTGCAGTGTGCAGTTCCTCTCAAAATCATTTTCTGGTTTCAGCTCAGCAAAAGGGTGAAAGGAAAACAACTTAGAAACCAAAAATGAAATCGCTGCCAGGCTGCAGCTCTGAATGAGACTTGGAGGCTTCTTCAGTTCTTTGAAGCAGCATGTGTCAAACTTGTGATGAATCAAAATTTTATATTCAGAATCTGAATCCTCTCAGCTGACACAGCTGAAGTCAAAGCCTTGAGGATACAGTGTAAGAATCCTATTTTGCATCGAATCACTGAATACTTCCATTGGAAATTCTTTTGCTCAAAATAATTGCCTCATTTTCAATTGAATGTTGGGGTAGAGACATTCAGGAAACCAGCATTCCTTTTTAGAATAAAGACAATAAAAAAAAAGTGACATGACCTTTTCTCCTTCCACGAATTGCCTCTGAGAGCATATCTACCTGTCAGTTTGCCTACCCACCTTCCACTGTCATCAACCCTCACTGCTCAATCATTGAAGGTATAAAACAAAGACCCATATATATCCATTTTGTTAAATAAAATAATCTCTTTGTCAAACTACGTTTTGCCTTAGGAGATTAAATCGGAGATGTTCTTTCTGAAGGCTTGCATTGAGAGGTTTGGGTACCTTCTTTCCTATTCTGCAAAACATCATCTGTCACATCTGTGGCTTCTATGGTCAAACCTCCCTGACCGTGTGGCAAGTGTGACTCCTGCTATGGCCTGGTTATGTTCCTCTCAGATCCTTTTCCTTGAATCTTTTTTTTTTTTTTTCAAGTACATAATGAAATTGGAACTTCCCATGTAAATTATAAAAGGATTTATATAATTTAAATATAGCTTTACTAGCATGGTTCTAATGTGCCCTAAAGTTCAGAGTGATTTATACTTGTTGTTTGTGATCGACAGATAAAATTCTGTTTTAAAATTACTATGGTCTTGACTACAGATTTAAAGAAATGCTTTACCTGGAAATAAAATTTTACTTTGGATTAAAACTATATTTAACTCCAATATAAGTATATATGAAAAATTATCTTGTTCAATGATAAATAATACTATGTAAATAAATAATAATAAGCTAATTAATCTCAAAACACATAAGCATACACACACATATGAATGCATGAATCTTAATCTTAGTTGTTAGTTCCAAATTAATAATTTACACTTAGGAATTTTAAGAGATTTGTCTTTAAGAATGATTTGCTCGGGCTGGAGATATGGCTCAATTGGTAGAGTGCCTGCCTTGCAAGCGCAAGGCCCTGGGTTCAATCCCCAGCACCAGAAAAAAAAAAAAAAAAGAATAATTTGCTCTATTTGCTAATCCAAATAATTAAAGTGAAAGAGGAGAGCATTTTATACACTTAAGGACAGTGAAACTGAGCTCTGCACTGGTTACTTAACCTACATTAAAAAATGTTAGTACATGGTACATTGAGAGCTTCGATCCCCTGGTATCTCTGTTTATAAAGTCAATAAACTACCTAAGGGATGAAATGAGATCTCCTTGCTCTTCAGTATGTATGGAAATAACCAAATAGTTTTAATAAATATGCTTACCTTAATTTCTTCCAACTGAAATAATTTATCCTAGTATGCAACAAAAAAATTTGGTTGTAACCATGGCATGAATATTGTTTCCCCCTAAAATTTACATGCTGAACCCATAACCTTTAATGTGATGGTGTTTGGATGCAGGCTCCTGGGAGCTAATAAGGTTACAGGAATTCCTGAGGATGGAGCTCCAGTGAATGGAATTGGTGTTATAGGAAAAGGAAAAGACACTAGAACTCTCTCCCTCTCCAAGGTGTGGAGCTATAGAGAGAAAGCTTCTGAAAGCTAGAAAAGCCTTCCCCAGGAATCAAACCTGCTGGTATTTGTGAATTTCCAGGTTTCAGAAAGAGAGACATAAATATCTACTGTTTTAGCCTCTCACCCTGACCCTAGTCCAAGGAATTTTGTTATAGCAGCCCAGTCTAACATATCTATCAATTTTATCATATCTACTTCTTTTAAAGAATGTAACCAGACTAGCATGTGGCTCAATTTTTTTTTGTTTTAAATTTTATTACTTAAAATCTTCTCTTGTCTTTTTCTTTCTTTCTTTCTTTCTTTTTTTTTTTTTTTTTTTTCTGTTCCTTTCCTCCATTTGACATCAGTAAAAATTTTAAACATCATGAAAACAGATTTGGCTGTAAAGTAAGAAACGGTACCAAAACAAAGTAAAAAGAAAAACCCCAAGATCACACAGAAAACCCTAACTAAACTCTCAAGTTTGGCCTGGGGGGTTCACACATCACAAGAACCTCAGCTCAACCCCCAGGCAATGACTCCTCAGAGAAGCCTGAATGCACACCATGACACAGGAGATGGCCAACACCCCCTTTTGTTAACACAGCAAGTGTGGCATTAGATAACTTAAAAAAAAAAAAAAAAAAGTACAGTACATGTTACACAGAGTCTCCAAGATGGCCCTGCATAAACCCCGTGAAGACTTGAGCCATGCACTGGCTGTTTATAAAATACTGTGCTGCTACAAAACTGTAAATTAATACTACCGGTATTAAGACGTATTAAACACATAAAATTTACGAGGATTAAGAAAAATATTCATTAATACCTGTAGAAAACTCTGGCCTAAAAAAGTTTTTTCTGTGTGTGTTGTGTGTGTGTGTGTGTGTGTGTGTGTGTGTGTTTTCTTTTTACTATGACTCGAGTTTCTTGCACTCGGAAAGACAGACACAGATGTGTCTAAGGTGTTGCCTAGAACGCTGTCACTACTGAGACGGGTCAAGGGCGTACGCACGTGGTTGCTGAGGGGACGGGAGGGCACCACGGCTTTCTCAACATTTACCTTATCTGAGCGAATCGCCCACCTAGTGTTGTGGGAAAAACAAAAGGTAGGATCAGAAAACAATTGAAAATAATTTAAGCTTCTCACAAAATATCTCTGCTTTGGGTGGTTGTACAAAATGGTCTCCTGACGCTTGGGATCTGGACGGCCTGGCGCAGTGTGCCTGCTCTCTCCAGGTGGCGAGGCATCAGAAAATATCTTAATGAAGAACTTCAACCAAACTTATTAAATGCCTGGATGCTTGGAATTATTAAAGAAAAAATTATTTGGGCAATTTAAAAATAGTGTATATAAAGGCATAGTTTCACAAGCGTTATGAAATTAAGTATGTTGGGTCGGCTTCAGGCAGCTAGATGAGGGGTGGGGCAGCAGGCAGCTCCGCGTGCGCTGCGGACATCAGGCAGCCCATGGCGCCAGAGCACAACGCAGCCAACTCCTGAGATCTGGAAGGGTTGTGTCGTGTTCCTCGCACCCCCCACCAATCCTATCCTGGCACTGAACCCTCAAACCGTCCCGTCCTATCCCAGACTATAAAAACCCCGACCAGCCAGAGTAGTTCCTGACTTCTCTGGCCCTCCATTCTGGCCCCCAACCTGGAGGACCAGTGAACCTCGCCCAAGAGCCAATCCCAGTAAACCTTGTTCCGCCGCTTTGGGCCTGACTCCTTTACAAAGTACATAGGTTCAATTTTTCATTTATGAAAACTTTCATTTAAGTTATTCGTTATTAGGTTACAAAGTATAACTGACAATACCTTTTCAACATTTATAAAACTTTGATCTCTAACATTATGTAAATATTTTTCTAATTTAAATGTTGTAGAGAAACAAATGTATAAGACAGGCAAAATATATTATGACATGGAAAATTCTTTGGGAAAAAATTCACAATGGAATGCAGTACATGTAGAAATATTTATCAATTACTATATGCAATAGAAATATTTAATGTTGATTTGTAATGATAATTTTTATCTGAATTTGAAAAAATTTTCTAGAATTTTTGAGGAAGAATCTTTCTAAATTGAAAATGTTTTTTAAAAGTGTGCCTATTCATATATCTAATTGTGCAAATGTTATTCTTTATAAAAATGACATTTTTCAATCATATTCAAGAAAATGTCTCTTCATTAAAAAAGTCATATCTCATTTTTATTATCTTATAATCTCCTTAATCATATGGCTAATATACATATATATTTAATTTAGTTTTATATTTTCTCTAGTAATTCTTATATTACATAAGGAATTTATTCCTGTGAAAATAATTGTATTAGGGGAAACCTATCTAACATTTATTAAAGCAATAAACCAGTGAAAACCATCTCATTTCTTTTATAAGAAAAATATTTTAATAAATCAATTTTCCTTTGAACTTTATTTTATTTTATTTTTTTTAATTTACTTATTGATTCATTGGACACAAATGGAGTACAGCTATTGTTTCACTGGTTGTACACAAAGTAGAGTCACACCATCTGTACATACGTGTACACAGGGCAATGGTATCTGTGACACATTCTGTTATTAATTTTACCCCCC
>JAJEJO010049589.1:441216-536362 GCA_020662805.1 Glaucomys volans
GTCATCAAATCTGAAGGTAAGTTTTGCTGGGAATAAGATTCTTGGTTGGCATCCGTTTTCTTTCAGAGCTTGAAATATGTTGTTCCAGGCCCTTCTTGCTTTTAGGGTCTGGGCTGAGAAATCTGCTGATATACGTATCAGTTTCCCCCTGTCGGTAATCTGATTCTTTTCTCTTGCAGCCTTTAAAATTCTATCTTTGTTTTGTATGTTAGGCATTTTCATTATAATGTGCCTTGGTGTGGATCTGTTGTAATTCTGTGCATTTGGTGTCCTGTAAGCTTCTTGTAATTGATTTTCCATCTCATTCATCATATTAGGGAAATTTTCTGATAATATTTCCTTGAATAGATTATTCATACCCTTGGTTTGTATCTCTGCGCCTTCCTCAATCCTGATTACTCTTAAATTTGGTCTTTTCATGATGTCCCATATTTCTTGGAGGGTTCGTTCATGATTCCTAACCATCTTCTCTGTTTGTTCGACTTTGTTTTCAAGATTAAATATTTTGTCTTCATTGTCTGAGGTTCTGTCTTCCAAGTGATCTATTCTGTTAATTATGCTTTCTATTGAGTTTTTAACTTGGTTGATTGTTTCCTTCATTTCCTTGTTTCCTTCAAGAATTTCTGTTTGTTTTTTCCTCAGAATTTCTATCTCCTTATTGAAGTAATTTTTTGCTTCCTGCAATTGCTCTATTAGCTGATTATTCATAGCCTGAATCTGCTCTCTTGTCACATCATTCTCTTCTTGGATCACTTTAATTATGAACATTCTGAACTCCATTTCTGTCATTCCTTCTACCATGCTGTCTTTGGGTTCTCTTGATATATCATCTAGGTTTAATTAGGACACTTTCTTCCCGTGTTTTCTCATGGTGCTCGTGTATCTTCCCCTCTGTTGCTTGAGGGGTGCTTGATCAAGCGGTGACCCAAGAAAGGTGCTGTCCCACTACCTCCAGGTTGGGAATGATCAATGCTTCTGGACAAAGGCAGCCTAGTGTTGATAGACAATTAGATACAGCAAGGTGGTAGACTCCGGGCCTGGGTGTGGGCCTGGGCACTAGATCAAGTTGGGGTGGTGACACAGAACTGTGCTCAGTGATGGAGACACTGGGCTTGAGAGCTCAGTCTGACCTGAACTCCTCGTTGGGGGTTCAGGCAGTGGCAGGTGGTTGCTCTCTCCTGGGGACACTGTAAACTCGCGCCAAAGGCCCTAAGCTCCCCGCCAGAGTCAGCGATCCCAGAGGTTCCTGACCGGACCTCCCCAGACGCTGCTGGAGGCCCCAGGAAGCTGGAGATGGGCCCTCCCTGTGAGGGAAGCCGCCAAAACTGCGCGGAGCAGCTCCAACTCCCCGCTGGAGTCAGCAATCCCAAAGGCTCCCGGCCAGACCTCTGCAGAAGTCGGGGGGGGGCGGGGAGTACCCGGGTAGCCTGAGATGCTCGGTCTCTGCCTGGGAGGCCGCCGGCTGGTGCCAGAGCCATGGCCAGTGACTCCAAAGCCGCTGCTGGGGACCCGCACTCACTTGCTGGTTCTGCAGACCCAGGTCAGTGGCTCCGAAGCAGCTGCAGGGTTCGGCGCTCCCGGATGGTAGCTGCCCACGGCGGGGCCGAGCCCAGCCCTGCTGAGTTGGTTCTGGAGCGGCACCTGGGGACCCCTTATATGTGCTTTGAATATAAAATCTCGTTGAGAGCCATATTCCTGCTGTTTGAATCCCGAGCAAGTAGGAATCCATGGAGCAAGTAGGAATGCAGCCTTCCTCTAGTCCGCCATCTTGAATCTCCCCTTTGAATTTTAAATGATGCCATAGTGAGTAGTAATCTTAGAATTGTTAAAGAAATGATGGACAAATAATTAAATGTCAAAACCTGGGACTTAATAATTAAATGCTATTTTCTCCCCAAATGTTAAGAAGACACTTTACATGGAATTTTCACAAAAGCAATTTAATCTAGGGTTTTTTTGTTTTGTTTTTAACATAAAGGAGTAAATGAAGTCCATTTCAATTTTATGTTTTGTTAAAACACAAATTCCATATTGATTCAGATATTAATTTATGGAAATAATCAGAAGGATCTTTTTTCCTTCTGGGAGCACTGTTACCACAGTCTTAAAACACTGAAGAAAGTGTAGCAATGAACCCTTAGATTTTGTTCTTATTATAGTTCTATTGTGTGATTTTAGACACTGATACAGACTGATTTCTTTCTGAAAAATTTTAAGAGTGAAAACAGTGACCACCAACATTGCTTTCCATGTCTTGAAATTTATGTCACCCATATATTTTAAAATTACTCCTGTTGGCTACATTGAAGAATTCTTTTTGTTTTACTATATAGTAATGACAGAATTACAGCAAACACGTAAGAGCGAGGTGAAGTTATATGGGGCATAATAAAAATGATTCGGGAGTGGCCATTACAAAACAAAACAGCAAAAATGGTAAACATGCTCATGCAAAGAAGAATAAAACAACTTCATGTATTTCAAAATTGTTTATATCTTCTTTTTGTTAGCAATTTTCAGTTTTGTAATCCTTTAAATAATAACAATATTAAGATAATGTCTATTAATACTGAAAATGGAACACAACTAAATTTTGGGAATGAATTTTAGAAATATAGCAATAATGTAATGCCTATATTAGACATTTATATCCTGCAAAAAGAACAGTAGAGCTGCAGATTTAGATTAGAATATTCTGAGACCTAGGAACTAATATAAACCATATGTCATGTGTTACTACCTTAATGATTGTCGTCAGAACCCATGGAAATGGGAATTATCACAAGTGATCATCAATGGAATGAAGGAATTCCCAAACTGGGTACCTGAACTCTAACAACTTTTAATCCATTAAAAATTTTAACATTCATCACTTGTAACCTGACCAATATTAAATAATTTTACTTAAAATATATTACTAATTTATAGTTTGTCATATCACCCATAGATATTTAAAGTATTTATATCAAATTACTCATCATAATCTGCAATTATTTTATTTTTGTTTCAGACTCTTTGTTTACTATTAACTCCATCTGAAAAACATAAATTATATCATGCAGATTCCTTTTAATCAATATTCATTTGAATCTCTAGCAACTAGTACGAAGCCAGGCATATAATAGGTAGTCATATATTGTAATTAAATAATTAATAAATTATTATGTAAAGTTTCCTTAGTATATTCTGGCTGCAAATAGATGAAAATGGTTCAGCTCTGTGTTTAGTGTAAGAGAAAAATTTTACCAGAATTTCAATATTCTACCTTCAATATAATCTGGACTTGAAATTTTAAATATGACAGATGACTTTGCAGGTATCAGTTTATGTATCTTGCCTTTCCTTCTTCCTCCTTTTCAAGCAAGACTTTGTTGTTTTTGGGTTTTTTTTTTTTGTCATGTTCAGGTAATTAATGTGTGTGATTCCTTACTTTGAGGTGGTTCATGGAAAGGTTTTCTGACTTTCTGTTTCTAAAAAGCAAAGTCCAATGGAGGAAACTCATTTTGGGATAGAGAGGAGAGCGTGAGGGGGAGAAAGAGATTTACACCATGATACTGAAGCCAGAGCAAAGAACAGGCAGTTAGTGTGGATAGTTGATCCATTGGATAGGGGAGATCAAAGCTGATTTGGGTCCTGGAAGATGGAGAATGCGTCTGGGGGACTGAAGTGCTTCAAGAGCCCTTCCTGGCCCCTCCTCCACATGCCACCAAGGTTACCTGCCTCTAAGAAACTGTTCCTTTAAAAAGGCAGTTAATGAAGCACTCCTGGGTGGCCATCCTCCAGCCTGATTGCTTCTCACCTTTTGACTCATCCCCAGGCCACTGGTCTTATACACAGGATGGGGAGAGGAAAGAGACAAGATAAGGGGGAAAGCAGGCAGAAAACAAAGAAAATCTAAAATGTATAAAAGGGGCGAGACATGCCCACATTTTTGGATATCAACTCTGGGTCCCGTTCTTCCCAGGAGAAGTCTATTTCTATTCTTCAAATAAAACTTGCTTTCTATGCTCTCCTAGGCGTTTCTCAGGTGTTCAGTCTTCACCAGTAACATTATCATGGATGCTGTGGTGTTCACAGGTCCCCTTCAGGAATGACAGATTTATTATTTATTCCTCCATTCTCAGAAACTTCCAGAAATTATTTCAGTTAAAGTGAACAACCTGGTCCCAGGCTGCCATTCATCTTCTAAGCTTCTTACTGGGTTTTATGGGGCTTTGGTTGAGATTGCTTAGCTTGTGTCCTACCCATTTTTTTATTCCTTCCCCTTCAGGTGAATTAATCCCAACCATATTTTTTATTATGCCTCTTGTGTGCAAAACTCCATTTTAGACTGTTTTCTGGGGAACCTGGAAATGTTAGTGCAAGATGCTTAGAAAGTAGACACATATCTGGGATATGAACTGGATGTGGGACGTAGTGATCTCTTGACCAAGGTAGCAGTGAAATGGTTAAAGCTTCTATGTGTGATGAACTAGGATGGTATAACTGGTGGGAGTACACAAACTGTAATATATCAGGCCTTGGAGGACGATAGTGGAAATAATAACATTAAGCACAGTAGAATTGCTAAGCTTTATTGCTTTGAGAAAAGATAACAAAAGACTGAGAGGGATTAATTGGCAACTAATAGCAACTGTAAGATTGAAAACTCAAAGGTCTCCTTGGTATTGTGCAAAGGGATCTCATCTACCATAATGAGAGGGCAGAGAAGGATGAAGACCAGGCCCAGTTCTTAATTGAAAGAATAGCTGACCTTTAAACAAGGTTACAGGAATCGATACCCAATAAGAGTTCTGGGAATTGCAGAAATGTAGATAAGAAGGATTCTAGAAGTGTGTAGAAGTAATGACCCACACTGACTGGAATGCAGAATAATGCCTACCCCAAATCTCCTAATCCCCCCAAAATATCAAGTCAGGCTGGGTGGAAAAGGGTAACAAAGGTAGCAGACATTATGACAATTGCTAATTTATTTACTTAAATTTAAATTGGGAGGCCATTCTTAATTATCCCAGTAGGAAAAATGTAAGTACAAGATATCTTAAAATTGGAGGAGGAAAGAACAAATAGAGGGCAACATGAGAAGAACTTGGGCAAAGTTGTTTTTGCCTTTGAACATGAGGGAAATGGCTACAAGGAATGCAGGAAGACTCTCAAAGATGAAAGACAAGAAAACAGATTCTCCTCTAGAGTCCCCAGAGGAACACAGCCTTGCCAACTCTTAGACTATAGTCCATTCAGACTCCTTTCAGACTCCTGACTTCAGAACTGTAAGATCATACATTTATATTGTTTTAAGCCACTAAATTTGTGGTCATTTTTTATAGCAGCAGTAGGAAACTAATATATTTACTGAGATAGAAATGCCAAAGATGTTGTGGCAGATGGTAGAAGAAGGAATTAAAAGACTGAGAGCAATAATTTGCTCAGAGTGATCTACTATGTAGGGTAAAAAGAAAAAAAAACCATGAAAATAGGCTTGATAGAGGGTTTAAGGGAAACACATTTACCAAGTCAAAAAGGAATATGTTGATGAGGAACTGGCAATCTCACTTAGAGTTAATTGCTTTTTTTAGGGCTTCCTTTCTATCAACAAAAACAATGCCAAGAAAATACCAGGCTCCGGAAGACCAAAGGTTAAGTGTCATTGCTCAGGAAAAATTGAGGTTGCATGGTTAGAAATCAAGTAGAATCAAATTTTGCAATGAGAAGCAACATCACAGTGGCAGCCACAGGTCTCTAATTTGCAGAGTTACAGAGTTTGTTAATGGAATAGAATCTTCCTAAGAGCAAGATAGGTGAGCAGGCAGCAAGGTTACTACTCAAATTGTATAATTAGAGAAATCAAGAAAGAAAGGAGTCAAGCAACCAATCAACCATCAATCAGGAGGCAATTATCAGGAAAGGCAGTTGAAAAGACAGCCATAATTCCTTTGGTAGTATCCAGAGCTGAGCCAATTTGGGGACCCATAGTGCATTAACTAAAGGCATAGTCAGAAATTTAGAAGGAAGGACCATGAAATACCACTGCAAGTATGCACGGTGATTATTCCCAGTTTTTTCCCCAAAAGGTATATGAATATTTTACTTGGATAGTTATACACTGAGAAAAGGGACATAATGAAGTATTTTCAAAATTGTTGGATGAGGGCCTGAGTGGACAATGATACCAGGAGCCTCAGCATGTGATTGTGAGCTGTTAGTTAGAATGAGTTTGTAAACAATGTTCGGACTGGGTTCAGCTCACAGTGGATCCAAAGGTTCTGATGCCACATCTACTGGTCATTTTCCCAGGTGCTAAATGTATAATTGAAACTAACATATCCATCACAGGCACATTTGCCACATTTTCTATTTGTGCTCTATAGGGTGGCAGATATTTTGTGGAAGGTCAAGTGAAAGACTTTAAAACTGTCTCCTATCATGTAAGATAGTAAATATAAATGTATTACATCCCATTAGGGGTGGCAGAATAAGTGTTATTCCTAAAGATCAAAGCTCTGGAGTACAGGTGGAGTGTTCTAATTTCATCTTCATTTAATTCACCAACCTGGTTTTAAATCTAGTTGAACTTGAGGATGACAATGGATTCCTGAAAATCCCCAACAAGTAGAAGACTGAAATATAGCTGCTGTGCCAGATGATGATATAATTGATAGAGAAGATTAATACAACCTTATTGTGGAACCAACCTAGATGCCCTTCAATAGATGAATGGATAAAGAAACTGTGGTATATATACAGAATGGAATATTATTCAGCCATAAAGAGGAATAAAATTATGGCATTTGTAGGTAAATGGATGATGTTGGAGACTGATATGCTAAGTGAGATCAGCCAATCCCAAAAATCCAAAGGCCAAATGGTCTCTCTGATAAATGAATGATGATGCATAATGCGGGGGGGAAGGGTAGCAAGAATGGAGGAAGGATAGATAGCATAGAGGGAAAGGAGGGATGGGGTCGGGGTGGGGGGTAAGAATAATAACAGAATGTGTGACAGACATCATTGCCCTGTGTACATGTATGAATGCACAGATGGTGTGACTCTACTTTGTGTACAACCAGAGAAACAATAGCTGTACTCCATTTATGCTCAATGAATCGATAAGCAAATAAAAAGTAAATAAATAAAATAATTTTTAATTGTTTATTCAATAAAATAAGGAAATTTTTTTTAAAAAAGGATATTGAAACATTGATTGGTACATTTGTTTCCATCATAATTGTCCAAAAACAAGAAAACTGTCCACATGGATTAGAAACAGTTTACATTCACTTGAAAAAGTCAATGGTGTAACTTTATACCTTTCCCTTAGGGCCATGATAACACTGTTTCCTTCTGTTATAAAATAATCTGAGAGACTTGGAGCAACTGGACATCCTACAGAATACCACATGGGCAAGTATATCAATGGACTTAAACTAATAATACCAGATGAAAAAAGAAATGCCTAGAATAGTAGCAGCCTTTGTAGAAACATGCCTTTGAAAGGGTGGGAAATAAATTACAGGGTCACTTTGGGTCTTAAGGCATTACTATTAAGTTTAGAGTCCAGTGAACTAGAGCATGCTGTGATATCACATATAAAGGTTGTCCTATTTATATTGCTCCTCCAAACAAGGGGAGTAACTAGGTATTGTGTGACTCTAGAACTCAATACCTAGTATTTGAGTTCTAGAGGCAGCATACACCACAGCAATAAGACACTTCTGATCTACTGAATGACTCAGCTTTAACTGAATGGATCTTATAGTGAGATCAGGTTTGTATAGCATGTCCAGACTATGCTATAATAGACAGTGCTTCTTTGAGCAAAATGAACCAAACCGATTCTATGGTATTAATGGATTAATGAAGGAATTGCATTGATGTCCATTAGAATCCTGGAGTACAGTGACATCATCTGTATTAGAGAATTATATAACTTACAGAAAGCTACTATAATTCCTCTGGATGTTAGTAAACATGACAAACCTAAATGCGGTATGCCAAGTTACCATGAGGTCAAACTACCTGTCTTGAACTTGTTATTGCCATATCTACCAAGTTGTAGGTCATTCAGGTCTAGCAACATTTTAACAATCCATTATAAAAATCAGTATATACCACTGTTAGGGCAGGCCTCAAAATGGCTGTAGTTAGGCTCCCTCAACACAGCTTCCAGCTGACTGTGTTATGTTTTTAGTTCATAGCCATGCCTGGGTACCAACTATGTTATTAGTCAAGGTCAGAAACATTCTGATTCTATGTATATACTCAAGGTCATACACATTAACTTGTGAGCATGCCTCAAGCCCTGCTCTTTTACTTATGTAACCTGTTGGCAGTATACCTTCTTTGTTTGACCTGTATATAAAAAGAGCCTATGGAAAAGACTCAGGTTGAAATGGGCTAATGGAGACAAAAATGGGGGCAAAATGAAGACTAAAATCGAACTGGGTAGGATCTGAAGCTGAAGCTGGAGACTGGAGGTTGTGGCCACTGCTAAATAAAGCATGTTTACTAACCTAACTGCATCTGGCATCTTCTTCCACCTGCAGAACCTTGCATTTATTTCCTGAATCAGAGCTCCTACATGACACCTGCATATCACCCAAACAGCACCAAAGACATAAGAAAGATGCATGTGCAGGTGGCTCAGAATATACATGTCAATCACCAGGGTTGCACCTGCAAGTCAATAGTCAATTTCTGTGGGTCTCACATTTATGCCACATGGAAGTCCCCTGATAACCAGCTAATGTAGGGGAAAGAATTCAGAGCATGGTTTATGAAGGTGTTGGTTTGGTAGATGGGATGAGCTTGAGACACTGTGGCAAGAGAAAATCTTCCCAGTGGAAAGAAACTTGGGTGTTGACTGGTCATCCACTTCAGAGAAGAAGAATCTGAATTTAGAGTATATGTGCAACCATAGTTAGTAGTGAATATCTTGCTGACTGGTCAAGGCATAGAGGGAGAATTTGCAAGATTGTAGACAAGGAGATATGGAGTAGAGACATATGGCCAGGCATTTTTTTTTCTTTAATATAGCTAGGTTTTTATTTCTTGTTTACAATAACTCAGAATTTAAAATGGATGGAAAGCAGATGATATTCTAATTAAAATAAATTGAGTTATATTTGAGTTAATATAATAAAAGGAGGAAGATTTTAACTCTAATTTGGAGAAAGAGTAGTTGTTTGGAGGGCAGCAGACATGCAACATGGAAACCTCTTCATGATACAGTACAGTTACTGTATCATGAGTATCTAGGTGGTCTAGCATAGAATAGATTCTAACACATGCTTGTTAAAATCCTCATTGACAAGTATAAATAAAGAAAATATATTTCTAAGGGTAACTAAGATGTTAAAGTTACTAAATAGCAGCAAAATTCAATTTCTTAATTTCTTTTAGAAAATTTGTTAGCGATGGCATTTACCTCCCAGATTTTTTGATGTAATTAAATTTTGATCTCATCTAAATGCATATAAGCTTACCGGTGGCCATTTAGTAAGTGATCAATAAAAGCTAGCTGTTTAGTTAACCTAATGATTAAATTGTTGCAAACAATTTGTAATTTCTACAGAAGAAAAAAGATTTGTGTCTCATTGTTTATGTTCTATATTGCCAATACATAGCAATATACTTTCTCTCAGCAGGGAAAAAAAATGTATCAAGTGCCTGTCATTATTTAAAGATCAAGAGAAAAATTTTTCCATGACTTCTATTTCCATGAAGTCAACATTGATAACACTTTTTTTTACTTTAAAATATGTTTATTGTTTATTGCCTTTGGCATACTTGAGTTTTAGATCTGTTAATTATATACACTGATTTAAGAGATGAAAGACAGATGACAGTTACCTCAACAGAAAGGGAAAATCCAAACCCTTCCTCCTTGTGCTAACATATACTTTTTCTTACATAGGTGCCTAGATGTGTTGGCTGGAATGAGATTGGGAGGATCTTCATTAATAACTACATCTGTTGTGGCAAAGCTAGATTCAAAATATCTTTTTTTTTAACTTTAGAAAAATAGTGATGAATTTAAAGTTATAATTGAAAGACCTTCATTTTGAAAGACTCATTTGCATTTTTTGGCATTTTTATCTTCCCTATTAAATACATGTATTTATATTTAAATACAGATGTTCTTCAACTTAGGATGGTTTGACTTAATGATTTTTCCACTCTATGATGGTAAGAAAATCGTACTTCAAACTTTGAATTTTGGTCTTTTCCCAAATACAGATTTATGTGATAGATACTATATCTTATGCTTAGCAGCAGCAGCAGGAAGTTATATCTCCCGCTCAGGAAGGTGATCACAAAGCCAAACTGTAGATACTGTGCAATCTACCATGCTGCTGAACTATGATGCCTGGTATATCGGGTATATTAAGTATACTAGACTTAGGATAATCTCAATTTAGTATTGGTTTTCAGGGACAGAAAACCATAATCTGATCATAAATTGAAGATCATCTATATAAATATATGTACATGCCACAGTTTTTAAAAACCAATTTACACAGTTAAAATGAGGATAAGAATGATGAAGTGTATGTTTAAAACATCAAAGAATCAAATCATGTTAGTCTAAGTAACAATGATTTTTGAAGAAAAGTTTCTCTATTCTACTACGATAAAAACATTGTTTTCTAAAATATTTACTTTTTCACTGAAAAGTCCCACAAAACTATAAAAACAAGAGTTTAGGAAGGTCCTAAGCTGATTCATCCAGTCCTGAATGAATCAGCTTTGGGCAGTCTGTTAAGATTTTATAATTATAATCCTGTAACAAGAATAAAAGAGAATTGTGATTGACTTTACCTGGACGATCTGATTTAAAATTATTCTTGGACTTTAGAATAAGATCTCTCTAAAAGTTCTTCTAAAGTTATTATAGTCTGTGTTTTAGTCAACTCTTCTGCTGCTGTGACTAAATGACCTGACCAGCACAACTGTAGAAGAGGAGGAGTTTATTAGAGGGCTCACAGATTCAGAGGTCTCAAACCATATACTGCAAGCTCTGTTCCTCCAGGCTGCAGGTGAAGCAGGACATCATGGCAGAAGAATGTGGCAGAGGGAAGCAGAGAGATTCCACTCACCAGATACAAATATATACCCAAAGCCATGCCCAATTCCCACCTCCTTTAACCACATCCTACCACTTCAGTTACCACTCAGTTGATCCCTATCAGGTAATTAAATCACTGATTTGGGTTAAGACTCTTGCAACTCAATCATTTCTCCTCTGAACCTTCTTGCATCATCTCACACGTGAGTTTTTGGGGGAACACCTCAAATCTAAACAGTAATAGACTAGTACAAACTCAAAATATCAGAAATGTTAGCAGTTATCAAATTCCTAAAGAATATTCTGCTATAGCAATTTTTAAGTAGAAAATCAATTCTTTTATATATAATAAGATATTTTTGTTGGACATTCAAATGCATCCTATGACAGATGGAAAAGGAGAAATGATTTTCATTCCTGATGATTCAGCAGCTCCTCTTAAAGGAGCTAGCACGTCTGAGAGTTTTTTTCTACTGTAGCCTTCTTCGCCAACAATCTTTTATCTGACAACATTTCTAACAAGTCAGCTCCTTTCAATGCATGCAGGAATTCCAAAGCTAGCCATTCTCAGCAGCCAGGACTATGTTAAAGATGAGTCATTAGCATTTCTTCTTCTATAATGAGAATATATTTGTTTTATTTTTAAATCAGTTTAAAATTTACTTTCATTTGAGGAAATGTTACTTAAAATGTTTGAGAATTACATGATATTGAAACTTAGATTTGAAAAGACAGTAAACATCTTGCAAATGTTTGAGAGGCCAAATGACTTCGTTCTGAAGGTAGAACACAAAGAGAAATTTCAGCCATTTTTTGATCTTGAAGAAGTTAGGGGTAAATGTCAAATATCTAGTAATTGTCAGTATGGAAGAGGCCTGAAATGAGATGATGGGATAGTGGCACAGGATTTAACTGTACTTGGAAAGTAATGCTTGCTCCAAGTGGTACATGCTCTAAGCAGTAAATGTCTCTGAGTTGAGAGAGAATAAGAAAGGACTTCAGAAGTCAGTCAGAGGATAAGAAGCAAAAAGCCGACTCCCAAAGGAGGGAAACTTGTGCTCACTTCTAGGTACCAAGCATGGAAAAATACTCTCTGAAAAACTAAGAATCTTTCTAAGGGAATCATCATTTTCTACCTGAAGCCAGTTTAGGTTAGCTGCCTAGAAAGGTGAATCTTATTTATAAAACAGAAGTTAGAAGTTTTTATGGAGGAAGGAAAAATGAAACTATGTTTAACAAAGTAAGCCAGACAGGAAGCAGTTCCATTTTGAATTATCTTAGTCTCATCTGTCATCAATGAAGAACTTCACTCTTAACATCATCAGCATATAACTTCAGTCAAAAATACATATCATTTCTATGTACTGGTTGCCATAGTGATTGCTGTAGCCCTGATGGAGAATAAAACATATGCCCTTTCCTTTGACAGCTTGTCTTCTAATGAGGGAAAAATTAAACAAATATATAAACAAGATCGTTTGAGAATGAGCCAAGTTCTGTGAACAGAGTAAATAGAAGTTAATAGTGATCTTGAGAAAGAACAAAGCAAAATTAACCATTGGCAAAACTGAGAGGAGAACACCTAAAGAAGACAAAAAAATAAGGTCAAAATCATAAGGTATGAAAGTGCTTAGTGACAGAAAGAACCTGGAGAGGTCCATGTGGCTGGAGATCTGTTGGCCAATGGATACTCTTCTTAAGCACAGGTAGAAAGATTAGCAGAGAGCAGAGATAAGAGGATCTTATAGAACCCTATAATAAGCTTATATTCAACTTGAAGAGTTGTGGAAAAACCACTGAAGTTTTGTTTTTTCTTTAAGGGACTTGACAATTTTATGTTTTTTAGAATAACTTAGCTGCTGTAAAAAGAAAGAATTTTAGGTAATAGAGCTTGGAAATTAAACCAATTGGGACAAATTAGGAGGTGAGTACAATGATCCACATGATATCTCACTGAGATTAGTGCCCATTGAAGTATAAGTGGAAGGAACTTGAAATGTTTAGAGAAAATAACTGGTATACCTGATGAATCCCATAGACTACAGAAAAAGAAGAATCGTGCAGGATTTAACTTCCAAAGAGCAGGTTTTCTCTGAAATTGAGATTGCTACTTTGGAAGTTTGTGGTTTAATATTATGATTAGTCAATGAAGTGGAATTGTTAAGTGACATGTACCAATAAGAAATATCCACAGAATCATATATTTATTTGTGCTTATGTCAATTCTATTTTATTCTTCCTTGGTTTCATTGTAAATTTCATTTTGAAAATTATACTCTACCGATTCATAAGAGAAAATAAAGGCAATGAAAAGGAAGATGTTTTTCCATATTTAGTACTGCAGAATAAGAGGTGTTAGAGCACCTCTAACCTTACAGGTGCAGCAACATTGTCTTGACATTTGTTGGGGAAGAGGTGCTATATTTTACAGTGCATTTCCTAAAGTTGTGCAGTTACAGAAGTGTAATTACGGGGGCTACTGAGTTTGTTCATTTATGTATAGTCATGCTGCTATCAATATTTATTTGTTTTTATCACACCCTCAACAAAAAGAAACCATTGTACCCCTTGTTTTCCCACTGTACTAGGCTTGTCCTTGTAAGATGTCATGCAACATATTTTATTTCTTTATTCTACTAAATTGTAACCTCCTTGAGGTGGTGATGTTACCTTATTTTTCTTCATACATTTTCCAATAGCTCAGACACATCCTAGTAAGCAATTGATTAGTGGATAGGCGAATGATGGAATGTATGAATGAATGGGGCAACAAGGCCCTTTCTTCTCTGCATACCGCTCTTTTGGCAACCTGGCATTTGTGTTGGGTAAGAACAAAGATAGAGAAAGTATGAGAGAATTAAACATGCCTAAAGAGTGGAGAACTGGATCTTTCTTAAGTTCAGTTCAGTTACCCTTTTACTGCAGCACTTACAAACAAGTATCACAGCATAAGAGAGGAACTGCACCTTTCTGATACACACATATCATGTGTATGTGAGTTTCATTTCAATAAAACAGGATGAAGATAGCTTAGTTTATTGTAAAATTCTTAACTGTTCCTGGAACTGAATCCAGCTTGTCAATCTAGCATGTATTTTTCATTTTAGGCAAAAAAAAAAAAAAAAAAAAAAAGAGGTCACATTGGAATCAATAAGAAGCATTGTAAGTGTGAAATTAGAATAAGGAAAATAAGTTCTTTGGTTTAACAAATAAAAAGCATAAAACTAAGACTGAATGATATAATAAAGATACATATATACATGTGACTGTATTTAAAAAATGAAATCAGTGAGGTAGAGAAAATTCTAATATAAAAAGGCCTTGACTGTTTCTTGCAATATTTAACTTTTAATCCTTGTGTTTCATACTTCTTACTCCAAACCCCATCACCACAACCCACTTTTTAAATGCAAAGCTTCTTGTTTCAGTCCCCTACATTTCTGAAAGAAGTGAGCACTTTGCAGAACACAGATGGAAAACAGGGTGATGCAGTCTTGAATATTGAGAGGGACAATTGTTGGAGCATATTTATTTCTTACACATTATTTATTACACAGGTTAGATATATCTTTGAACACATTTTAGATCGAGTCATTTCTATTGACTCCTTTTCTGTAGCACCTGTCATATACTGAAATTGGGCCAGTTAATAGGAATAAAAACACAAATAAAATAAGGTGGAGTAGATGTGTGAACCAATTAAAGTACAAAGTGAAAGAAGAGAGAAATGTAAAATATAAGCAGGATTCAAGATTCAAGGCAGCATCATGGAGGTAGTGAATAACAATGAAAAGAATTGTAAGTCAAGTGTTTGGTTTTCCAAATGAAGTTATACCCAAATGAATAATGACATAGAGATTCAGTTGATGAGTTATGGTGGGAACTTTCTAAAATATGGAAAAGCTTATCCAACGATATTAAGGATGAAAAAATCAGCATGAGGTGTTCAGGAAGAATATGCAATTGTTATAATGTAGTTCTATGAATTTTCCTCAAATATATTATTTTCTAATGCCAGAATTTTGAAATAAACATTGGGTTTATCTTCTTCTGTTCATCTAATTTTTATTTTTATTTTTTTTTTACTTTTCTTTCTGTGGCCAATTGTTGTTTCCTTTTTAATGTAATACTTTTTTAAAAAAATGTTTTGGTTCTTTTTAGTTACACATGACAATAGAATCCATTTTGATATGATCTTGCAAGCATGGAATATATCTCATTCTAGTTAGGATCCCATTCTTGTTGATGTACATGATAGTGGGATTCTCTGTGATGTCTTCATATGTGTACATATAAAAATTATGTTAGATCCATTCCACTAGGAAAGGAAATTTCATCCACATTTTATGGCAAAATATACTTTTATTTTATCAAAGAAAAGGAATACAATCCAATATCACTTAATGAACGATTTACAATTTGAATATTGCCTTCTTGGACATTTTCTTCTTTGTTCCACATTGCAGTGTACTTACCCATGACAGCTATGATGTCACTAGGAAATAAACTCTAATGGGCCCATAGTGGAATATGTGATCTGTTAATGACATTATGTGGTACATGAATGCATGCTACTAGAATAAAAATGATTCTAAAATGTTCATATGTATTTTTAAAGATGATATGAGATCAAAATTTCATCATCACATAATAAATTATATACTAAACAATGAAAGTCACTTGAAATGAGATTAATATGATGACCATGCTGATGATTTAGAAAATTAAACTTGGAGTCAGAATTGAACAGAGTCAGGCATAATGTTTCTAAGTGCTGATGGGACAGAATTGACATTTTCAAATGTGAAATATAAAAATGGGATTTTTGTTTTACAGAGTTAAGAGGGAAAGTTGTATTTTTTCTATGACTGGATTTATGAATTGTTGGTTCTTAAATTCTTGCTTCCTGTTTTATTATCTGTAGTTGTTATTTTTGAAATGTAATCTATTGTCTCTTCTGAATGCAAACCTTGTCTACCAAAACAAGAAATGTTATGGTAAGTCTACATTCTACACAATATTTGAAGTGAAGCAAAAGACTGTAAATAAGATGTAACATTTTTCAAGGTCTAGGTTCATTGTGACTTCTCTTACTATTTCTGAGAAAAGTGGTACTGATTTTCCAAGTTCAGTTATTCTATATGGACTTATCTCTGTTAGACTCAAAACATAGATTGTAATTATTTATTTATATGTGCATGTAATTTCCAAAAACTTGAGGGCTTTAGAAGCAGCCACAGATTTATTTCTGATACCCTGGCACCTAGAGAAAAGTATAACAATATTCAGAATGAATTTATTGCGTACCGATGGACTGAATTGAACTGAAATGTAAGGAAAGAAGGACAGTTATTTCAAAATACAAAATTATGTTGGTGACTTGAGGAATAACTCGTAAAATTCACACTTGGAGTTTCTTAAATGTTATATAACAATACATATTATAATAAATACATAAATCAAAGTCACTTTTTCATTAGTCTTTCATAATACACACCTGAAATTGAATGTGGGCTACAGCATGACCATCCAGATTCTGAAATGATGCAACATAAGAATGAAAATACAGGGGTGAAAATGGAAATTAATGAAAATAATCACTACCCTCCTCAAAAAAACTGTCACTGTCATTGTCCAAAATTTCAGTTAGTTTAAAAGACTAACTACTTTAAAAATGAACATATTAACGAGAATTCAATTTGAAATGCTAATAGCTTCATCTTTCTTTCCTACCTTCAATGCAGTTCAGAATTTGATCAGGTGAAAAAAAATCTGCAAGGAAAATGAGGTGTTAGTTTCAAAGTAGAGTGTACAAAGCAGAAAGTCCTTGTGGGTTGGAGGTAAAATGATAGCATGAGTTCATTATAATAGATTCGTTCCACAAAGAGACAAACCTAACAGGCATCACCAAAGGCGGTGACCCTGTGATGCAGATTTTTAAGATGACATAACAGGATAAAATTTGAAGGCCACAGGTCAACTACTTAGAAGCTCAATAAAAGCAACTTTATTATTTGAGATTAGAAAGTTTAGAAAGCCTTTAAATTATTATATTAAAAATGGTAACCCAAGTATTCTTTAGTCTTGGACATTTTTATTTCTATTCGTACATTTTACATTTTTTCAGTGTAATTTGACTAATAAAAACATCACTTTTATTTATTAGCAATCTGACAGTATTGAACAAATAGATAGAACCAAGTTCTTATTTTTTGCTTATTAGAGAGAGATGAGAGAGAGGGAGAAAGGGAGAGGAGCAAATGAGCCAATGTTAATAACAGGTGAATCTGGGTAAAGGGTATACAGGTGTTCTTAGTATTATTTTTCTTTGTCCTTGCAACTTTTCTGTAAGTTTGTCAGTTTCCAAATAAAAAGTTTTTTTAAAAAAGACAATGTATGAAACAATACAACATTTTTAGGGTCAATTATGGCATTGTCTGATTTGCATAAGGATAATGAGGAATCTGAAGTCAACTAGGTGCTTTGTACTAAAATAAAAACAAAAAAAGTCTTTTAAATTTCTATTTTATTCAAATAACTCTAATCTACACTTGAGGAAGCAAAAGTCCTGCCTTTCAGGAGCCCATTTGTCAGTTGGTTTTTCTGATCATTTTGACATCTACTGATCAGTCACAGGGCAAGATCAAGAAAGAAATGTGAAAGATAAAAGAGTTAGACCTGTGCAAATGACATTTTT
This sequence comes from Glaucomys volans, assembly GCA_020662805.1. Classification (NCBI taxonomy): domain Eukaryota; kingdom Metazoa; phylum Chordata; class Mammalia; order Rodentia; family Sciuridae; genus Glaucomys; species Glaucomys volans. The sequence goes on from JAJEJO010049589.1 coordinate 458,979, forward strand.
AGCTGTTTATGTTTCTCCTTTAGGGTCTTTATTATCCCTTATGTATTCTAAGTTTTTATTTCCCCTAAATTGAGCCTTTAGAATTACTTTTAGAAAGTTGTATGCCTTAGCATTTGTTCTAGAGAAGCTTAGTTTTATGAGATATTAATCAGAAAAGATTCTCAGGTGAGATATATTTGAGAAATTCAGTGTTAAAGTTTAGCCAATTTCTCTAATAAATAACAAATTTGTCTAAATAAGATTTCTTTTGAAGATATATGATGTTAATGAACATTGTAAAATTTCAAAAAGGGAACATTATGCACATCTTTGTGACTCACAGATTTGTCTGAATACCTAAGTGCTTCAGACTAGGGATTTGGCAAAGTGAGAACTCCAGAGTTGAGAGTCAGCCTTCTAAATGGTCACCAGAGGATGACTGAAGATATATGGAGTGTGCTTAAAATGTAAAGAACAATTATGAGAGTATGGGAAGGAGATCCCTAGCTCCAGTGGATGTGCCATTTAGAGTACATGTGGGCAGAAACTGATTTAAGGGCCATTTACTCCTGTGCCATAATCATCATCGTGTAGTTACTTGTCTGGGAAAAGAGAGTAAGAAGAAATAGCTGGTCTTTTCCACAAATGAGGGAAACATAATGAGGAAAGGATAATATCCCTGCCCTCTAGGGCAAATGAAGTCATAGCAAGATGTCTAATCCCCTGATATCATTTTTAGGCTTCTAAGATGTTTGGCAACTATGTGCTTCCTGAGGCTCCCTAAAAGGCAGCTACTGAGGCAAGAGTAAAGCAATGTTCTACCTTTGTCTGCCATTGACCTGATGAGGCTGAGCACCCACAGAAAACAGGTGAACAGGGAGAAAGAGCTGTGACTCATACTGAAAATGGGAGGACCATTGCTCAACTGGGGAAGGTGGAAAAACTCAAAAAATTCAAGTGAGGTAAAGCCAAGCCACTGTCCCTTCTCATTAGGTTGGCTACTTATAAGAGGTATTCCTAGTAGATATTACCTAAGGAAAGATGCTATAGTATCTATTCTGTATCCCAGGCTTGCAAATTGTATTTTAGGAAGAGTTCAGAGAGCAGAGAAACTCCAACGGTGCACCTGATTAGACTTATCTGCACCTACTTTCCCTTGCTACACACACAAATGGAAGTAAGAAAGAGAGTGAGAGAGAATATTAATATTAACAATGTAGTCCTTCACCATGGTGTTCTCAAGTGTGCTGTCACTTTCGTGATTCAGGAACCCACTGGGAACTTCACTGAACCCCAGGAGAATATCAGGCCAGATCGATGCTGGGCAGACCCTTTGGACTGAAACTGCTGTGTACAAGGAATAAGAGGGAGCCCTTTCCTTCTCTTCCAAGCAGAAATTTCCTCTTACTTACTCCATTGCAATTATTGACCAAGGTCCATGTGACCAGTACTCAGAGGGACAGATGACACTGGTGAATTAAAGAAAAACACCGTCCCTGGGTAAAGAGGTCTGCTCCTGCTCTTTGTGGGAATAGGACTCTGCCCTTTTCAAGTTCCTCACAGCTTGAGATGGATAGCTTTCCTGAGATCAGACACTTACCTACCAGTCTCAGAGATGCTGAAATTGGACTGAGGAGGTAATCATTCCAAAGCATCATTCCTGGAAAATCAGAATTGCATTGTACTCACAAGAGAATTCCACAGAGGTGTTGCCAAAGGAATTCAAAATTTCAAAAGTACCTCTGAAGGGAAAGAGAAGACTAACAAGGCTGTTGGAATGTTCCAAGCAATAGAAAATGAGGAGAAAGACAAGGAACTTCAAACATATGATAGTTAAAGACAATAAAACACTCACAGAAGTGAGTGATCAAGAATCTGAAAAAGATGGTAGTCAGTGCTATGACCCAGCAACACATGACAGAGTTCAGGCTGAAAAGAGAATATGTATGTACAGAGTGTGGGAAAGCCTTTAGTCAGAGTGCCAAACTTAAAATGCATGAGCATATCCACACTGGAGAGAAACCCTATGAATGTAAGGAGTGTGGAAAAGCCTTCAGTCATAGCTCTGACTTTGTGGTTCATTGTAGAATCCACACTGGACTGAAGCCCTATACTTGCAGTGAATGTGAGAAATCTTCCAGTGGTAAGTCACACGTCATTCGGCACCAGGGAATCCACAGTGGGGAGAAAACCTACGAATGTAAGGAGAAAGCTTTCACTCGGAGTTCAGGGCTTATTTCACACCATAGAATTCACACTGGGGAGAAGCCCTACACTTGTATGAGTGTGGGAAAGCCTTTAGCCAAAGTTCAAACCTTACTCAACATCAGAGAATGCACAAAGGAAAAAAATCTACAAGTGCAAGGAGTGTGGGAAAACTTATGGTTCTAATGGTTCATAATGAAGACTATGGACCATCAGAGAATTCACACTGGGGAGAAATCCTACAAATGTGATAAGTGTGGTAAAGCTTTCATCTTAAGGAAGACCCTTCATGAATACCAGAGACTTCATCGAAGAGAGAAATCTTACAAATGTAATGACTGTGGGAAAGCATTTACTTCTAATCGAAATCTTATTGATCATCAGAGAGTCCACACTGGAGAGAAACCATATAAATTTGATGAGTGTCGGAAAACCTTCAGACAGACTTCTCAAGTTATTCTACATTTGAGAACCCATACTAAAGAGAAGCCCTATAAATGTAGTGAGTATGGGAAAACCAATCGTTATAGCTCACAGCTTATTCAACACCAGAGAAAACATAATGAAGAGAAAGAAACCTTGTAAATAACAAACATTGTCAGTAAAAAAAATAAATAAATAACAATGTAATGGTTGCCCCAAATAAGTAGGGGCAAATAAGTCCCTTTGGAAGAACTCTTATAGTTGTCATCTAACAGGGAGAATTGTATTGTCCAACTTTAATGCCATGGATTCATTCATACAGAATTCAAATAGATCTTTCATAGATTAATAGATAATCAGAGATCCTCAGGACAATCCAAATGATATGAGCTTGACAGAAGCAACCAGATGACATAGGGAAGGACTCTTGCATAGCATTGCATATTAGAAGAAGCAAAGGCAACATGATAATACAGTACATGGACCAAGGACTAACCCACTTTTTCTCTGAACAAGTTAATTCAGGATTCTTATCAATCCCAAATGAAGACAAACTTTCCATTGTAGTATTTTGAAAATGAAAGAAAGAAAAAGATAGCTGGTGATAAGAAAGGCATTACATTTTTTAAAAAAACCTTATCATTTACTGCTTTGAACCCATTTTACTTAATATCATGAAGAAGTGATTGTGCAAAAGTGAAACAAATATAAATAATAATCTCTCACAATTAGTAAGAAAATAAAGGTGAAATGCTTTGTCTATAACGTTCTAAGGTAGATTTTGTGGACCTCTCTTCTAGAAAATGCACAGTTTGGAGTTAAAACACAATATTATGATGCATTAATCCTTCTTATTTTAAATGAAGGTAAAATTTGAAGCTATTAAAAGCATTCATAGTCACATCTTTCAAAAATCTACTATTTGCATAAATCAAGCAATAATATTTAAAGATGATATTGGATTTCTTCAGAATTACAATATCCAAAATTAATTAGCTTCTGCATTTGTATTATAACCCTTGCACAGCTTTATTGACTTACCATCTTAACATAATTACATATACACGATAAATATATATGTGCATTTATGTGTGAAACAAGGTTGTGTGTATAAATACATGTATATATATATACATTTATTTCAAAAAATTGTAACATCTGCTACTCCATTGATCACCAAGTATTAATTAAGTAGTCTGACTCTTTAGGCATATGTTCTCCTCCTCCCTCACAACTCCATGTGAGCCTTTTCTGAGTCTTGAGGGGTGATTTATATTTATTCCAATTAAATTTTATAACTAGATCCACTGCATATATTTTAGCTTTATATCATATCATTAAACATTTGTGAAATATTTATTAGTCCCAGCATTGCATGGTGTTTTGAGAGAAAGAGTGGGATAAAACTATCTGAATTTGTGATCTAGTAGGAGGGAATCATAGTAATTAATTAAAATCACATATATGTTGAAACAAAAGATAAAAATGAGTTAAAATGCCAGTAAGCCTTTTGACTACATAAAAATTAGCAACTAAACCTATCTGGGTATTTTATGAAAGCGGAGCAATTCCCTGAATGATTTCTCGAGGCCAATTTATATTGTGATACCAAGATAAAAGGAAAGGCTAATAGGTAATCATAAAAGAACATGAAAAAGCAAATGGAAGCTTTAAAACAAGGTGGGTGGACTGACTGAAAAATGGAGGTGATTTCCAGGCAACCAGTGCATATGATACCTGGATGAAATTTTGCACATGAGACTGGCAAAATTAAGCCACAGAAGTTGTCTGAGTTCATTTTGTACTGCTGTAACAGGATTTCACAGACTGAGTATCCTGCAAACAACAGAAGTTTATTAGACTCATAGCTTATTAGCCTTCTGGAGTTTGAGAAGATCAATATGAAGGTCCAGGAGTGTTGTGAGAACCCTCTTGCTGTGCTATCCATAGTGAAAGGCAGAGGGCAACAGAACATAGGTCAGACAGCAAGAGAGGGAGGGCTGCACCCACCCTTTATCAGGAACTCTCCCCAGTGAAACTGACCCACCCCTGAGATCACAGCACTAATGATTTCATGATTTAGTCACCCCTTTAGTCTTATCTCTCAATGCTCTTTCATTGGGAATTAGGTTATGGATACATGAACTTTAGGGCACACATTCAGACTGCAGCAAAAGGTATGTGACAGCTAACTAAATAGTTTTCCTTGGAAAACTCCAAAGTCTTTGGGGCAGAATGGCTCCTTCTTTCTGGGTGTGGAGTGTTACAAAGAGCCCATACTAAAGCTAAGAAATGGCAAGAATTGACGATGTTCCTGAAGACAGGAAAATGCTGTGGAAATTCTTGAATATTTATATTTCAGTAAATCCAAAATGTTACGAAGCCATTAAGTACAAAGGAGCCAAGTGAGGAGCTAATAAATTTCAATTTTGTATGTATGGAATATATGATATTGTCTGAACACACAAGGTTGCATGTTCATCCCAGCCTGACATATGGGTTTAAAATTCAGTAAGTCAGAGCTACTGTTCAGGACTGACGCATAAATGTTATATGAAATTTTAAGAGCAAATTAATCCTCAGAGAGGGCACAGAAAGAAAATAAGAAAAGATTTAGTGGGTGATGATCAGTAATGAGAATCTTAAGGTTGGCAAGATGAAGAGTATGGTGTGAGGATCGAGAATCCATCAATCAGATCCCTCAGGATAAAAAAAGTAGGATACAAACTTCAGTGCTCAAATAGTCCAAAGATGGTAAGGAGGTAGACCAGTCTTGTGAGAATTTAGTAGTTAAAGGAATAAATAAAACAGGATAACTCATAAGGAGATTACAGGCTAAGGAAATTGTTTTCAGTAGGAAAATGCATGAAAATCTAGGCTTAAAAATCAAACCAAAAAGAAAAAATTGTTGAGAGGAAATATAATTCAAACAGTTCCCATTGTTAACCTTGTTGCCCACTTTCCAGATAATTGTAGACAGTTTATACATGCAAATCAACCCTCCCAATGTTATATTGTATGATTAATGTCATCTTTATAGTATAACACAGGAAATGGAGGCTCAGAAATTTTAGGAGGATTCCATATGATGTGACAGAAAAAGGGATCATTTTGGTGTTATTTGAACCCAGAGCCAATGTTCATTTATTTCTTCCATATTGATTTATCAAGACTAATGCTATAAAGTGAGGGGTAAAGAATACATAAAGATACAAGTCCCCCAGGTAAGAAAATATTGTTCTCTCCTTCAGTAAATAGTTTAAATCTTTTCTAACCATAAATCTTCCATAGTTTTTCAACCCTTCTCTAGCTTTATCCTTATTTTGCAGGTTCAAATGTAATTATCAGCCAATTTATTCTGGGTTGTATAATTAAATGGTAAGGATGATGTTAAAAAGTTCTTTAGTAGCTGACTTTGCATCTGAGAAACTCTTGTGGGGAAAACATATCCTCTTTAAGTCTCTTTAAGTTTGTAACCATAGTCCTCCTTATTTTTCTCCACCTGATCACTTTGACACCATCTCCCAGCACACCATCAGGTAAAGTAGGTCTTCTAATTTATGATATAATAGAGTGGTTCCTCCTACACAATGATGTGATATGGTAATCTTATTACATTAATTATCATGCTATCTATTGTGTAGAACATATTATATTTCACTTCTTACACAGTGTATCAATTATATCAAGGCATTCAAGGTGAAATGTAGCAAAAATGTAATCCACTTGTGTTAGTCAGCTTTCTGATCCTGTGAAAAATACCTGACAAGAATAAATGAGAAGAGAAAAGACATTTTGAATTATAATTTCTGAGGGTTGAGACCATAATAAGCAGGCTCCAAGCCAGAAATGAGATGGTGGAAAAACATAGTGGAGGGAAGTTGCTCAGCTCATGACAGCCAGGAGGACACACCCTTCCAGGGCACACCCACACTGACCCAACTTCTGTCAACCTGTCCCACCTCCCCAGTAGTCAATTCAGCTGTCAATGTATTAATCAGATGTGATCAGAGCCCTAATAATCTAATCACTTTCTGAAACCTCCCCCTCTGAACCTGGCTCCATTAGGGCTTTGAACACATGAGCTTTTTTGGAGGGAGTACTGAAGATTCAAACCATGAGACCCATCCATGACTGAAGCCATTCCTTCAAAGTAGAACAGGAGGATGATTAAAATTCTGTGTTTAGGATATTTATTCATAGTTATTATTCAACTGACATTTTCTGGCCTCATAAAAATGCTAACATCCATTTTCCCATTCATTTGTAACCCCAGAAAAAATTAAACTGGCCCCAATCATAATTTTTATGAGCATACAATGCCCTACTTATACTTTGACACGATTTGATGAAAAAACCCTCATATTTGTCACTAAATGACAAAATGAAATTCACAAGCCTGTATTGAAATTCTACTTTTACATTCAGTATTGCAGCTATTTGATATAACTGACCCACAAAGTACAAATAGCATAGACAAATAGAATTCCCAAAATAATGTTACATTAATTTTTACCAAGAATAATGTTTTACCTAGAATTTTCTCCTGAGTGAAATTTGAACCAAAGTGGTGTTTTTCTTTATCTTCTTCTTTCTTTTTCAGAGAAAATAAAACAAAAATCAAATAATGCAGAGCCAAGTTCTGATATGATGAATTAAACAAACAAGCAGCAATTTTCGGGGTTCTATGTTGTTTAATGAATAATTACATAGTTCAAAATTTACTTTTGTAGGGAGAACAATGACCTCCCCCAACAGATGAGTATAGTTTCATTTGCAGAACTTATATGTCCTTTTTGGCAAAAGTAACTTTGCAGATATAATCAAGGATATTGAGATAGGGAAATTATCCTGAATTATCCAATTTGCCCAATATAATCCCAAGTGTCCTTAACTGTAGATGAGGACAGTAAGAGAGATAGGAGTTAAATTAAAGGAAATGTGACAGTGGAAACAGGTAGGGATGATGCTACTAGAAGGGGCAAGTAAGCTCTAGTACTAGAAAAAGGAAAGGATAGATTCTTTCTTAGATTTCTTAGAAGGAATACAGATCTATTGACACCTTTATTTTCACTCAGTAATACAAATTTGGACATTTAGACTTTAGACCTTCAGAAATGTAAGTGTGTGTGTGTGTGTGTGTGTGTGTGTCTTTTAAATTTTATCTTTTAACTGAACCATAAAGATTGTACATATCAGTGGGATACCATGTAATGTTTTGACACAAGTATACATTGTATAATGTTTAAATTAGGTTAAATGTATTTTAACCTAAATAAAGATGCTCCAACATTGTCAGATCTTTATGGTGAGACCTTTAAAACTTCTTTCTCCCAGCTTTGGAAATGTGCACTATATTATTGTTATCCATATGTCACCCTCCTCTACAATTGGACATTAGGACTTGCTCCTATCTTGGTACCCATGGATTAACCTTTCCTTCGCATTCCCTCCCCGACAAGCTGCCCAGGTTCAGGTAAGCAATATTGTACTCACAACTTCTACAAGATCAACTCTTTTAGATACCATATATGAGTGAGATCATGTGGTACTTTCTTTCTGGATTTGACTTACTTCATTTAATGTAATGATCTCCAGTTCATTTAAGGTTGCCACAAAGGACAAGATATCATTCTTTTATATGGTTGAATAGTATTTCAGTGTGTCCATATGTACTACATTCTCTTCATCCATTTATCAGTTGATGGACCCTTGGGTTGTTTTCAATTCTTGGCTATAGTAACTATGGTTGCAATGAACATGGGAGTATAGATTCCTCTTAAATTTCATTTCTATTGGTTGTATATTCAGCAAGTGACTGCTGGATCATATGGAGGTTCTATTTTTAATTTTTGAGGGACCTCCATGTTATTTTCCACAGTACATTCCCACCAACAGTGTGCAAGATTCCTCTTTCTCTGTATTCTTACCAACATTTATTTTAGTCTTCTGATAATACAGATTTTTACTGGGGTGAGGTGATATTGTGGTTTTGATTTGCAATTCTTTGATGATAAATGGTCTTGAACATTTTTTTCAGATACCTTTTGACAATTGTCTTATGGATAAAGAAAACTGGGCCATTTACACAGTTGAATGCTATTTGGTCACCAAAAGAGGAAATCCTGTCATTTGTAACAGCAAGAATGGAAAGGTATATCATTATTTCAAGTGAAATAAGCCAAACACAGAAAGCCAAGTACCATATGATCTTACTCATAAATGGAATCTATAGGAGTTGATATGATAGTTGAGAGTAGAATGGTGATTACCAGAACCCTAGGCTGGGGGGTGGAGGTGAGGTAGGGAAAGGAAAAAGTTAATCAATGGGACTAAGTAACAGTTGTGGTGTGCTATTATTCAGTAGGGTGACTGCAGATAACAATGATGTACATTTCAAAAAGTTGGGAAAAAGGATATTTAAAGATTTAGTCACAAAGAAAGGATGACTGACCAGATATATATGGTTAACCTGATTTAAATGTTATGCATTTTATATGTGTGTTGAATATTACATGACACCCCATTAATATGTACAACTTTTACATATCAGTTAAAAAAAACACTATCAGATAAATATTCTCTTTAAAGAATTATAATGAAAACAGAAGATAAAAAATAGCCATTGTGTAAAGTTGCAAGTCTATCAAACATTTTTTAGTTCCTAAGAAATAAATACATCTAAAACACTTAAAAAAATGACATGATTTTTTATGATTTATAAAGCTTTCCTTCATCCATATAACTGATTTGCAGATTCAAATTGAGGGACTTTTCATTATAGTATTCTGGGTCTCTTTCAAAATATTACAATACTACTTCTGTTTTTTTTTTTTTTCATTTGTTTATTTATTTTTTCACTCCACAACAATGTAAACCCTTAAGATCAGGGACTGTGTCACATTAAGCTTTATAGTCTCATTATCACCCCAAACAATGTTTTGAACACTGTGAAACCATATGTCATTTAGGATGCTGATTGAAATGTGATTCAAAAATTTTTAACATAAATCAATATAAGAAAGACAAAAACTAGCATGTTTCCCTGTCCTCAAATATTTCTAAGGTTTGACCTTAGTCTTCAGCAAAAATGTTGAGTTTGAAAGCAGTAATGAAAAATTTTGTTGCTGTCATTGGCTCTGTTAATGAAAATTAAAAGATGAATTTGATATCATTTGACTTTCTTTATATTCTTTAAGACCTGTTTGGTGTTTCATCTACAAGAACATGATGACAAAAATTTATTTATTTTACATTTGGCTCTCAATGCTATAGCAAAATTCTGTTCAATTCTTGGACCACGGAGGATCAATTCATCCCAATCAAAGCAATGGGTTAATGCAAGTGGCATAAAGAAACATATTAAGTGACCATTGCCCAGGAAAGGTTAGTTATATTAATTATAAATAATTTATAATATTATTTTATGATAAATGAATATCAGTAAACACTTGTCCAATGGGTACAACTTAAATATAGGCTTAAAGGATATTCTTTGATTACTACTCACCTTGCAGGTTTTCTATTTCAATGTTTTCACCTATATAATGTACTTATTTATTACATCTTTTATTCACACATTCTTTACAAAGTACTGATATCAACTTTGTACTCATAGTATCTAAATAGATTAGTTCATTTTTATTACATAGGATTTTAAAAAATCAATTCCAAACACCTATCTTATTGAAATCCTTTTTTAAAGAGAATTTTAAATTCATGATAGAAAAATTTTAATCTATAAAATGCACACCAAATTAAATGAGTGATGGCATAAATGTGTTTTTAATCAACATAAAAATGAAGTCCTTATAGTTTAATAAGGAGAAAAAGAATTTCTCTAGACTATTTCTGTGTATACTGAAACATAAACCCTGGTACCTGTTTACTTTGAACAGATTCATAATTCTCTTTTTTAATTGCTTTAGTGTCTTCATTTCTTAAGAAAAGTTCTTTCCTAAATCAGATTTTGTACTTGATTGTCCTTCATTCTCCAGAGGGAGATTAATGATTTCATACACATATTTCATTTTTAAAATATAATAGGTATCTTCTTAAATAATTTCTAGAATTTCTTCTTCCTAGTTACATAATTACAATGCTTTTTTAAAAATGCATTTGTTTTGTTTTTAATACCAGGGATAGAACCCAGTGAGTTTAACCACCAAGCTACATCCCCAGTTCTTTTTATTATTTGTTATGAGACAGGGCCTCCCTAAGTTGTTTGGGGCCTCACTAAGTTGCTGAGGCTGGCTTGAAATTGCAATCTTCCTGCCTCAGCCTCCTGAACTGCTAGACTTTGGTGAGCACCACTGTACTCAGCAATTGCAAAGCTTTGATATTTCTCAAGGGTCTGTTGATTTTCAACCTTTTAATCATTTGTAAATTTTCACATGGCTCTCCATTTCTCTATTTTTTTGCAAAATTTGCCTATGAAAAACACTTTCTTTTGGTTTCCCAAATCCCAAAGCCTTGAAAGATTAGGGAGAAATCCCACAAATCATTAATTCGTAGCTGGCTATGAATTAATACAGTGGTAAATATCTGATGCCTTTTATTAGAACTACAATGTGCTGTAACCTAGGAGTAGGGGTGCAAACAAATAAGCACATTCTTGCATAGCCTACAGAGTAGCTTCAACAAACCTGGGTGGCCCTAAGCAACTCATTTTTTTTTCTTTTTTAAACAGGATTCCTTGTGTTTGCAAATGTCAGTAATATAAGGGAATTATGAAGGATTTATCAGGAATAAAGTATTATCGACCTAAAATTTCTACAATGTTTATAAACAAATATAAGCACATGAAAAAAAGTATCAAAGAGACATGAGGAAAATATCATGGATGCAAAATAGTAGAATCAACAGAAAATAGTTATAAAATCATATTAGAGTTCAGATATTGCTATTATCAGACAAAAATGCTAAAAGCTTTGTTATGTTCAAAGTAATAGAATAAAAAATTAAAATGCTATCAAAGTAGTATGACTTATAAAAATGTTAAGTAGAAGACTGAAAGAAACTAATTAAATATAATCGTATAATTAAATTTTTTTGGTATTATCCAATAAGCTGAGTAACTGAGAAATAAAAAAAAATGAGGTTAAAAATCATTGGACATGTTTACCTGCAAATTAAACACAAATAAAAATTAGTGAACTGATAATCAGGTAATTTTTTTTCAAATCAAGAAATAAGTTAGAGAAGCAAAATGATGAGAATGTGCAAGACCTAAAGTACTCTGAGGAAACACTCAGAATCTCTGAAATATTTTGAATTAGTTCTCCAGAAAGAATGGAGAAGGGAAATAGGAAGTGAGGGCTAGGAATATTCTATAGCCCTTCCTTCGTTTTACATGTTAAAGAGGAACAATATATCCAATCACGATGAATAATAAATTTGCATTAAAGTGTAGAATAAACAAAGTTATGTATTAGAGAAAAATTATTTTCAAAAAGATGCTGTGCTTACTGATAATATTTTCTTAAACTGTTAACCAGAACATAAATACATGCATTTTTCAAAATTCAGAAAGCAGTTATCCCAGATATCCATCCCTACTAAAAATCTTTATTTTTGAGAAATAATAAATGAGAGGCTGACTGACTCACAAATTTACATAAAAAATTATTAAATAATGGTTTCAAACAGAAAGGAAATTATTTAAAGATATATTGTCAAGAAAGAATAAATAGCATTATCTCTGGTGAATGAAAATTGTATAAGTAATATAAAATGTTTTCTGAGGATTAAAACACAATAATAATTGCATGCAACATGAGAGAGGAATAAAGAAAGATAAACTCTTCTAAGTTGGTGTTATCCAAAAATAATTCAAAATGTCCATTCACATTAGATTTTTGTTTGTTTATTTGTTTTTGCTTTGTGGTTCTGGGGATTGAACCCAGGACCTTGTGCTTGAGGCAAGCACTCTACCAACTTGGCTATATCCCTAGCCCATCACATTGGATTTTGATGAGTTAATGAGGCATGTCGTAAATTTACTAGAAATAGATTATAACTTTTAAACTTTCAAAGACACATGAAATAATAAAAAGCATTCTTCCTTCCCTTCCTTTTTCCTTCTTCTCCTCTTCATTTTGTCCCATCTTCTTTCCTTCCATCCAGCCATCAATCCATGCACCAATTATCCACCCACCCTTTGGGGAATATCAATCCTTTTTTTATTCCTTTCCCTTCTCTTTTCTGAAAATTCAGTCCAAAAGTCATTTTTTTGGCCAAATAAAGTAGTTTTAATTTTCATTTGTTGGGTGGACTGGGCAGGTAGCCACTGGAATAAGGTATTAAAATGATCAGGACAAAGGAAGGTTAAATATAATGTGGTGCAGGTTGGGGATATCCTTATGGAGTGAAGAGGGAATCCACTGTGGGGTATTGATGGTAGTAACAGTGTAGATTAGGGTAGGCTACTGATATCTGAGATAGGTGGGAAAGGGAGGCAGCAGTGGCAATGGGAGATTGTTTATTAGAGGATAGTTGATGAAATAAGTGTTGTTACTTTATTAGAGAATGAAGTTGCAAATATAGAAATAGAAAAACTGCCGGGCATGGTAGCGCACGCCTGTGATCCAAGCGACTTGGGAGGCTGAGTCAGGAGGATTGTGAGTTCAAAGCCAGCCTCAGCAACTTAGCAAGGCCCTAAGCAACTCAGTGAGAACCTGTCTCTAAATAAAATAGAAAATAGGGCTGGGGATGTGGCTTGTGGCCGAGTGCCCCTAAGATCAACCCCTGGTTCCAAAAAAAAAAAAGAAAAAAAAAAAAAGAAATAGAAAAACTACAGTAAAACTTGTGTGTTGACTGGATTCGCAAATACAACATTGATACCATGGTTTTTAAAAAATATATATTTCATTTATGTAAATAAATAAATAAATGCGGTGGGTATGTGTCTGTGTGTACATGTTCACTAATTTTGTCCAAAGAGGATCTGGAAGCATCAAGAGTCTAGTAGCATTCAACAGCTCAATAAACCAGAGTTTTATTTTTCTTTTTAAACTGAAAACCAAGCAATTTTAGAGAAGTGGAAAATTTTAACACTAGAGCAGAGAAATTAAGACATAAGTGAGATTGGACTATCTCTTGTATAGAACTGGTTCAAGGAATAATTAGTACATATACCAAGGGCAGAGGGAACAGTGGTTTAAAGGCTTTCTCAGTGACCAAACATGGAGCAATTTCAAAATCAACCTGTTAGGATATGGAAATATTCTATCTTAGTTAATGAAACAGGAAAATATAAGTCCATGGTGGAATAAATAAAGGAAGCCTTTTTAATACTACAATATCTATAAATAGGTATAAAAGGAATGACTGAATTAAAAATGTATCATGGGGGCTGGGGCTGTGGCTCAGTGGTAGAGCACTTGCCTAGCATGTGTGAGACACTGGGTTCGATTCTCAGCACCACATGAAAATAAAATGAAAAAATAAAGGTCCTTTAACAATTAAATAAATTTAAAGAAAAATAAAAAATAAAATAAAATAAAAATGAACCATGCTATTCAGGCAAGTGATAGCAAAATAGATCCCACAACTGTTGGGAGCAAGTTTGATGATGAATGGGCTATTGATAGTGTCCATTTATCTTCCTACATAATTTCTATTAATTACAAAGGAAAATTTAGTAACTACAGTAGAGAAACCTGAATAACACCACTTTAATCAGGTGAACAAAGTTAACATTTGAAGTAAAGAGACAACAAATATTGGTATAATTGAAAATTGTGGACCACGTTTTAAAAAGATGCAATTCTTGCCAAATATGTTTCTCCAGAATTTAAAAACAAGGAAACATTAGCTAAAGACAAATTGGGAAAACTTTTTCAAAATAATTGGCCTGTAATCTTTAAAGTTTCATAGTCTTCAAAGGCAAAGAAAGTCTCTGAAACTCCTCCCAGTAGACGTAGATCAAAGAAGCATGACACAAAAAGCAAGGTATGATCTTTAAATCATTTTCTTTAAAGATGAAACATGAATGGAGTCTGTGCTTCTGAGGGTGGTATTTTGCCAGTATTAATTTTAAATTTGTTTGCTTCTTTTTATTGTAGTTATGTGAGAGAATATCCTTGGTTTTAAAAAGTATATGCTAAAATTTAGGGACTGATAAGGTAGCCTGTAATCAAGTTCACTTCCTGTGATATGGGAAAATAATATTTGGTGTTTCTTTTTTTACTCTTTTTGCCATTTTTATTTAAGTGTGATATTATTTCAAATAACTCTAAAATAAAAGATGAAATAAATGGAAAGATGACAGCAAATAGAACAGAAAATTTTGCATGCACGATATACATCTTAAAGAAAAAAATCTTCAGAAAAATAAAGATGGGTACAGTGCAACTTGCTAGTAATTTCACCTACTTTAGATAATCACCTAGGTCTAGGAGTTTTGAGGCCAGTTTGAGCAATATAATGAATCTCTGTCTCAAGCAATAAAATATAATATAATGAGATAAAATAAAATAAATCAGGGGGCTGGGAGCCAGGGTTATAGCTCAGTGTTAGACAGTGTTAAGAGTCATTTGGCCCTGGGTATAATCCCTAGCTCCAAAAAAATAAATAAATAAATAAAAATAAAGGGTAGAAATACCATAATCAGGGAGGAAAAAGAAGGACCTTGATGACAGATCCTATACCTGAGATATGTGGAAAGTGATAAAAGGAACAATCATTACAGAAGAAAGCCCTAGGGAAAATGTAATAAACTTTGGCAAGCTGGATTTCATTGAATGTAAGGCAGCAAGGGAGACTTCAGTGAAGAGGATAAAATATGGAGTGTGTGTTAATTCTGAAATAGGTTTTCAATGGTAAACTAGAAATATTGTGGAGGGAGGAAGGCAGTGTAATGTTAACTCAAGGCGGATGAAGCATGGGAGGCTGTGAGGATGAGAGAGAAGAAAATAAAATAAAAATAAAATGCATATAATAACTATAAAGATTACCAGGGACATTTAGTGGAGTGGATTTAGTTAATCCTAAGAAAACAAGATTGTTACATTAATCTTAGCAGACTCTTAATGGGTGTATGAGCACTTCAAATGCCTCAGAATTCAACTTTTTTGGGGAAGAGTATTTTTATTGGTTCTTTTTAGCTTTACATACATTAATATTAATTTTAACATGATTATAAATGCAAAGAATATAATTTGTTCTAATTCAGTCCCCAGTACTTCCCCTTTACCTTCCCTCCTCCCTCCCATGTTTATTTCCCTCTTCTGCACTGATCTTTCTGCTATTATAGTTTTTTAAATTAGTGTCTTATGGATATAATGATGATGAGATTCAAAGTATTAGATTGAGATATGTACATAGGAAAGTTAAGTCAGATTCATTCAGTGTTCTCCCTTATCCTGTCCCTCTTCCTTCTCCCTCAATCCACTTCATGTAGTCCACTGAGCTTTCTTCTATTTTGAGGAAATTCCCCTCCTTTTTAATTCTCTCCTTCCCTCTGTCTTTCTCTCTACTTCCCTTTTATTTTGGACAAGTTTTTCATATCAGAGAAAACATTTAACCCTTGATTTTTTGTCTGACTTTTTTCATATGGTCTAATTTCCAGTTTTATACATTGACCAGTAAATACCATAATTTCGTTCTTCTATATGGCTGTGGTAATACTTCATTGTGTATATTTATCACACTTTCTGTATCCATTCATCTGTTGATGGGCACCTAGTTGGTTTCATAGCTTGGCTGTTGTGAATTGTGTTGCTATAAACATTAATGTGACTGTATCTCGATATTATTGCTGAGTTTAGTCTTCGTGATACATATCAAGGAGTGGGATAGCTGGGTCATATGGTGGTTCCATTCCTAATTTGTTCAGGAATCTCTTTACAGATTTCCAGAGCAGTTGCACTAATTAGCAGTCCCACTAACAAAGCAAGAGTGAGTGCATCCTTTCCCCCATATCCTCACCAAGAATATTTTTTATTTGTATTCCTGATAATTGCCATTCTGACTAGAGTGAGATAAAATCTCAATGTACTTTTGATTTGCATTTCCCTAATTGCTAGAGATGCTAATTGAACATTTTTTTCATATATTTCATGGCCATTCCTAATTCTTCTTTAGAAAAGTGTCTGTTTAGTTTATTAACTTCTTAGTTCATAAATTTTAGTTTATAAGAAGCCCATTTATAAATTGGGATATTGGTATCTTTTAGCATTGAGCTTTTTAGTTCATTGTACATTATGGATATTAACGCCCTATTTGAGGAGTGGCGGCAAAGATCTTTTCCCATTCTGAAATCTCTCTTTACACTCATTTCCTTTGTTGTGCAGAAGCTTCTTAATTTAATGTCATTCCACTTATCGAATTTTGGATTTATGTACTTTAGAAGTTTTGTTAAGAAAGTCAGTTTCTGTGCCATCCTGCTAGAGTCTTGTGGCTCTATTTTTTTTTTCTAACATTTTCAGAGTTTCTGATCCAATTAATATATCATTAATCCACTTTGAGTTGATTTTTGTACATGGTGAGAGATAGTGCTCAAGTTTCATTCTTCTTCACATGGATTTCCAGTTTCCCCAGCATCGTTTATTTAGAAGGCTGTCTTTTCTTCACCCTATGTCTTTGGCACCTTTGTCTAGTACTAGATAAGCGTCCTTATGTGAGATGATCTCAGTGACTTCTCTTCCATTGGTCTTCATGTGAACTTTGGTGCTAGTATCATGCTATTGTTGTTATTATACCTTTTTAGTGTACTTTGAGGTCTGGTATTGTGATTCTTGGACTATCAGTCTTTTTGCTCAGGATTGCTTTGACTATTCAGGGACTCATTTTTTTTCCAAATGAATTTTAGAACTGCTTATTTAGTAGAATTAAGAATGTCATTGGTATTTTTTTTATTTACTTATTGATTCATTGAACACAAATGGAGTACAGCTATTGTTTCAATGGTTGTACACAAAGTAGAGTCACACCATTTGTGCGTTCATGCATGTACACAGGGCAATGGTATCTGTCACACATTCTGTTATTATTTTTACCCCCCACCCCACTCCCACCCCTCCCTTCCCTCTATGCTATCTATCCTTCCTCCATTCTTGCCACCCTTCCCTCGCCCCGCATTATGCATCATCATTCATTTATCAGTGAGACCATCCGGCCTTTGGATTTTTGGGATTGGCTGATCTCACTTAGTATAACAGTTTCCAACATCATCCATTTACCTACAAATGCCATAATTTTATTCTTCTTTATGGCTGAGTAATATTCCATTGTGTATATATACCACAGTTTCTTTATCCATTCATCTACTGAAGGGCAGCTAGGTTGGTTCCACAATCTAGCTATTGTGAGTTGAGCAGCTATGAATATTGATGTGGCTGCATCACTGTAGCAATCTGATTTTAAGTCCTTTGGGTATAGGCCAACAAGAGGGATAGCTGGGTCAAATGGTGGATCCATTCCAAGTTTTCTAAGGAATCTCCACACTGCTTTCCAGAGTGACTGCACCAACTTGCACTCCCACCAGCAATGTATGAGTGTACCCTTTTCCCCACATCCTCGCCAACACCTGTTGTTGCCTGTGTTCTTAATAATAGACATTCTAATTGGGGTAAGATGAAATCTTAAGGTGGTTTTGATTTGCATTTCTCTTATAACGAGGGATGTTGAACATTTTTTCATAAATCTGTTGATTGCTTGTAATCTTCCTCTGTAAAGTGTCTGTTCATTTCCTTGGCCCATTTATTGACTGGGTTATTACTGTTCTTGGTGTAAAGATTTTTGAGTACTTGGTAGATTCTGGAGATTAGTGCTCTATCTGAAGTGTGTGTGGCAAAGATTTTCTCCCACTCTGAAGGCTCTCTCTTCACATTGCTGATTGTTTCCTTTGCTGAGAAAAAGCTTTTTAGTTTGACTCTATCCCAATCATTGATTCCTGCTTTTATTTCTTGCGCTTTGGGAGTCATGTTAAAGAAATCTGGTCCTAGGCCAACATGATGAAGATTTGGACCTATTTTCTCTTCTATTAGATGCAGAGTCTCTGGTCTGATTTCTAGGTCCTTGATCCACTTTGAGTTGAGTTTTGTAAAGGGTGAGAGATAAGGGTTTAGTTTCATTTTGCTGTATATGGATTTCCAGCTTTCCCAGCACCATTTGTTGAAGAGGCTGTCTTTTCTCCATTGCATGTTTTTGCCTCCTTTGTCAAGTATGAGATACCTGTATTTATGCGGGTTTATCTCTGTGTCCTCTATTCTGTACCATTGATCTATCTGTCTATTTTGGTACCAATACCATGCTGTTTTTGTTACTATTGCTCTGTGGTATAGTTGAAGGTCTGGTATTGTGAAACCCCCTGCTTTGCTCTTGCTAAGGATTGCTTTAGCAATTCTGGGTCTCTTATGCCTCCAATTGAATTTCATGATTGCTTGCTCTATTTCTATGAGGTCTGTCATTGGGATTTTAATTGGAATTGCATTGAATTTGTATAGGATTTTTGGAAGTATGGCCATTTTGACAATATTAATTCTGCCCATCCAAGAACATGGGAGATCTTTCCATCTTCTCAGATGCTCTTTAACTTCTTTCTTTAGTATTCTGTAGTTCTCAGTGTAGAGGTCTTTCACATCTTTTGTTAGATTGATTCCCAAGTATTTCATTTTTTTTGAGATTAATGTGAATGGGGTAGTTTTCCTAATTTCTCTCTCAGAGGATGCATCACTTACGAATAAAAATGCATTAGATTTATGAGCATTAATTTTATATCCTGCTACTTTACTGAATTCATTAATGAGTTCCAGAAGTTTTCTGGTGGAATTCTAAGGATCTTCTAAATAGAGAATCATGTCATCAGCAAATAGGGATAGTTTGATCTCTTCTTTTCCTATTCGTATTCCTCTAATTTCTTTGGTCTGTCTAATTGCTCTGGCTAGAGTTTCAAGAACAATGTTGAATAATAGTGGCGAAAGAGGGCATCCCTGCCTTGTTCCAGTTCTCAGGGGGAATGCTTTCAATTTTTCCCCATTTAGAATGATGTTAGCTGTGGGCTTAGCATAGATAGCCTTTACAATGTTAAGGAATGTCCCCACTATCCCTATTTTTTCTAGTGTTTTGAGCATGAATGGGTGCTGTATTTTATCAAATGCTTTCTCTGCATCTATTGAAATAATCATGTGTTTCTTGACTTTAATCTGTTGATGTGGTGAATTACATTTATTGATTTCTGGATGTTGAACCAACCTTGCATCCCCGGGATGAAACCCACTTGATCATGGTGCACTATCTTTTTAATATGCTTTTGTATGCGATTCGCTAAAATTTTGTTAAGAATTTTTGCATCTATGTTCATTAGAGATATGGGTCTGAAATTTTCTTTCCTTGATGTGTCCTTCTCTGGTTTTGGTATCAGGGTGATATTAGTTTCATAGAATGAGTTTGGAAGGGTTCCCTCCTCCTCTATTTCATGAAATACTTTGAGGAGTATTGGAATGAGCTCTTCTTTGAAGGTCTTGTAGAACTCGGCTGTGAATCCATCTGGTCCTGGACTTTTCTTGGTTGGTAGGCTTTTGATGACTTCCTCTATTTCATTGCTTGAAATTGAACTATTTAAGTTGTGTATGTCCTCCAGATTCAGTTTGGGTGGCTCATATGCCTCTAGGAACCTGTTGATGTCTTTCATGTTCTCTATTTTGTTGGAGTATAAATTTTCAAAGTAGCTTCTTATTATGTTTTGTATTTCAATTGTGTCTGTTGTAATATTTCCATTCCCATCACGGATTTTAGTAATTTGCAGTTTCTCTCTTCTTCTTTTCGTTAGCGTGACTAAGGGTTTATCAATTTTGTTTATTTTTTCAAAGAACCAACTTTTTGTTTCGCCAATTTTTTGAATTGTTTTTTTTGTTTCAATTTCGTTGATTTCAGCTCTGATTTTGATTATTTCCTGTCTTCTACTACTCTTGGTGATGATCTGTTCCTCTTTTTCTAGGGCTTTGAGCTGTAATGTGAGGTCATTGATTTGTTGACTTTTCATTCTTTTATTAAATGCACTCCCTGCAATGATCTTTCCTCTTAGCACTGCTTTCATAATATCCCAGAGATTTCGATATGTTGTATCTTTGTTCTTCTTGACCTCTAAGAATCTTTTAATTTCTCCCCTAATGTCGTCTGTTATCCATGTATCATTCAATAGCATAATTTTTAATCTCCAGGTCTTGGAGTAGTTTCTGTTTCTAACTTTATCATTGATATCTAAATTTATTCCATTATGATCTGATAGTATACAAGGTAGTATCTCTATGTTTTTGTATTTGCTAAGAGTAGCTTTGTGGCATAACATATGGTCTATTTTAGAGAAGGACCCATGAGTTGCTGAGAAGAAAGTGTATTCGCTTTTTGATGGATGAAATATTCTATATATGTCTGTTAAGTCCAAATTAGCGATTGTGTCATTGAGTCCTATGGTTTCTTTGTTCAATTCTTGTTTGGAGGATCTGTCCAATGGTGAGAGAGGAGTGTTAAAGTCTCCGAGTATTATTGTGTTTTGGTCTATTTGATTCCTGAAATTGAGAAGGATCTGATTGACATACATGGATGCACCATTGTTTGGTGCATAAATATTTATGATTGTTATGTCTTGCTGATTTATGCTTCCTTTAAGCAGTATGAAATGTCCTTCTTTATCCCTCCTGACTAACTTTGGCTTGAAGTCTGCTTTATCTGAAATGAGAATGGAAACCCCAGCTTTTTTATTCAGTCCATGTGCATGGAATGTTTTTTCCCAACCTTTCACCTTTAGTCTGTGGGCATGTTTTTCTATGAGATGAGTCTCTTGATGGCAGCATATTGTTGGGTCTTTCTTTTTAATCCAGTCTGCCAGTCTATGTCTTTTGATTGATGAGTTTAGGCCATTTACATTCAGGGTTATTATTGAGATATGACTTGTATTTCCTGTCATTTTAGCTTTTTTGGGGTTTTTAGCTTAACTTTGTTTCTCCTTTGATTGACTCTTTCTTTAGGGTAGTTTTTCCCCATGGTGACCAAGATTGTTATTTTTCATTTCTTCCTCTTTGAATATTTTGTTGAGAATGTTCTGTAGGGCAGGCTTTCTCTTTGTGAATTCTTTAAGCTTTTGTTTATCATGGAAGGATTTTATTTCGTCATCAAATCTGAAGGTAAGTTTTGCTGGGTATAAGATTCTTGGTTGACATCCGTTTTCTTTCAGAGCTTGAAATATGTTTTTCCAGGCCCTTCTTGCTTTTAGGGTCTGGACTGAGAAATCTGCTGATATCCGTATTGGTTTCCCCCTGTAGGTCATCTGATTCTTTTCTCTCGCAGCCTTTAAAATTCTATCTTTGTTTTGTATGTTAGGTATTTTCATTATAATGTGCCTTGGTGTGGATCTATTGAAATTCTGTGCGTTTGGTGTCCTGTAGGCCTCTTGTAATTGATTTTCCATCTCATTCATCATATTTGGGAAATTTTCTGATATTATTTCATTGAACAGATTGTTCATATCCTTGGTTTGTATCTCTGTGCCTTCCTCAATCCCAATAACTCTTAAATTTGGTCTTTTCATGATGTCCCATATTTCTTGGAGGTTTCGTTCATGATTCCTAACCATCTTCTCTGTTTGTTCGACTTTGTTTTCAAGGTTAAATATTTTGTCTTCATTGTCTGAGGTTCTGTCTTCCAAGTGATCTATTCTGTTAATTATGCTTTCTATTGAGTTTTTAACTTGGTTGATTGTTTCTTTCATTTCCTTGTTTCCTTCAAGGATTTCTGTTTGTTTTTTTCTCAGAACTTCTATCTCTTTATTGAAATGATTTTTTGCTTCCTGAAATTGCTCTATTAGCTGGTTATTCATAGCCTGAATCTGCACTCTCGTCACCTCATTCTCTTCTCGGATCATTTTAATTATGAACATTCTGAACTCCATTTCTGTCATTCCTTCTACCATGCTGTCTTTGGGATCTCTTGATGTATCATCTAGGTTTATTGGGACACTTTCTTCCCGTGTTTTCTCATGCTGCTCATGTATCTTCCCCTCTAGTAGTGCAAATCAGAGTGATTGCAATTTCCCTGTAAAGACTTAGGGCGTCCCTGCAGATTTCCAGTAACTCACCAGATGTTTGAGAGGTGCTTGATCAAGTGGTGACCCAAGATAGCTACTGTCTCACAACCTCCAGGTTGGGAATGATCAATGCTTCTGGGCAGAGGCAACCAGGAGACACAGCACCATGGCCCTGGAGCAGCAGCACCGTGTCCCCGCGGGAAGGGCTGAGCTTAGGTCCCAGGGCTCAGACAGCCAAAGATGGCGTCTCTCTGCCAGGGAAGCTGTAGAATGGCACCAACGAGCCCAAATTCCCCGCTAGAGTCGGCAAGCAGCTCGGGTCCGGCTAAATCTCACCTGGAGCCCCAGCACCGTGTCCCCGCGGTAAGGGGTGGGCCTAGGTCCGAGGGCTCAGATAGCTGAGGATGGCGCCTCTCCGCCAGGGAAGCTGTAGACTGGTGCCGCTGGATCCGGCAAGCAGCTCCGCTCCCGGCTAAATCTCACCTGGATCCGCAGCGCTGTGTCCCCGTGGGAAGGGGTGGGCTTAGGTCCGAGGGCTCAGATAGCTGAGGATGGCGCCTCTCTGCCAGGGAAGCTGTAGAATGGCACCTCTGGACCCGGCAAGCAGCTCCGCTCCCGGCTAAATCTCACCCAGAGCCGCAGTGCCGTCTGTCATTGGTATTTTGAATCTGTATTTTGCTTTTGGTGGTATGGCCATTTTGATAATATTACTTTTGCCCGTCCAAGAATATAAAAGGTCTTTCCATCTTCTA
This sequence comes from Glaucomys volans, assembly GCA_020662805.1. Classification (NCBI taxonomy): domain Eukaryota; kingdom Metazoa; phylum Chordata; class Mammalia; order Rodentia; family Sciuridae; genus Glaucomys; species Glaucomys volans. The sequence continues at coordinate 482,364 of JAJEJO010049589.1, forward strand.
AGATATTATACAACTTACTCTTTCAGAATTCTATAGATTTCATTGTAGAGGCTCTTCACATTCTTCATTATATTAATTCCCAAGTATTTTTTTGAGGTTATGGTGAATAGGATAGTTTTTCTAATTCTTCTTCAGCAGATTCATTATTGGAGTATATGAAAGGAATAATTCATGAGTATTAATCTTATTTTTCCACATTTTATTATTAGTTTTCTGTTGCTTCAATCTTAGAGGCTTAAAATATATACAAATTTAGTAAATTACAGTCTTCAAGTCAGAAGTACAGTAAAATCCTACAAAGCTCAACCCAAGATGATTGAAGGACTGTGTTCTCTTGGAGGCTATAGGAAAGAGACATTTTTAAGGGATGTTTATACTACTTGGTTCCTGGTCTGATTCCTCCATATTTAAAGTCAACAACAGAAGAGTCACATATCTCATTGACAGTCTTTTCTGCCTCCCTTTTCTACTTCTAAACACTCTTGTAATTATATTGTGCCCACATGGATCATTCAGGGTTAGCTACCTATTCTACTGTCAGTTGATTAGAAGTCTTAGCTTCATCTGTGAGCTTAATTTCCTTTTCAACTTTATTTTAGGGTGTCCATATGTCTGACAACTGGGGCAAGTGGACATCAGGGAGGGGATCATTATTGTGCACAGCACGTGTATTTTTCAATCTTTTCCTCATTTTTTCCAAATAATAGACAGACAACAAAATATCAGTCATTTATTTCACTACTGATCTTAGACTACACCAAAATATCCATCACTTATTTCACTATTAACCTTACAATATTATAAACATCTAAATTTAATATCCCTTCCTTTCACTAGATATTAACAAATAGAACTCAGCACCCCTTGAATATGGAGATATCCATATAAGAAATTCTTATGGAAATCAAACCCCAGAAGCATAATAATGGAAATCAATCAGCTTGAGACAATCAACCAAATTTTTCAAACTTTTAGTTCAAATGTACTCTTGGCTATTGATCTTCTTTTCTCTTATTTATTGAAATTACTTTCTGACCCATTGATCATCATAGTTTCTCTTTGATTTTATACAGTCATTTTTTTAAGTTTTAAAGAACAGAAATTTTATAACACTATGAAATATGTAGACTAATATATTATTCAGTATATTTCAATGGAAAGCTCAAATTTTACAGAATACTCATTGAAGGACTATGCCTTCTGATTAGTAATTTTTTCAAATTCTAGTTCTCATTTTTAAAGTTCTATAACTGCTAAAAATTATTAAGTTCCCTTAAGCTTCAGACTGCTTTTTTTCTGGGATATACGAATACTAATCTACATTTATTGAGGTATTTATAATGATTACTGATATCAAATCTACAAAATGTTTGGATAGTCCCTGGTGTTGAGTAAGGATAGAATAAATGCTTTTATTGTTGTATTTATTTAGGTAATACAATATTGACAGTCTGGACCATTGATTATTGGTTATGGTTACAATACAGTTCACAACTTATATAATTTTTTGAATGAATGATTGCCTTATACTTTACATTGTGGAATTATTTGAAATTACCCATTATAATTATATGCAACATACATCTAAAAACAACACTATACCGAGGGTACAATATTTGAAGCATCCTGAAGAACAATTTGTAATTTACATGGAGTACTACATAGATGAAAAGAATAACAGAGAATAAAATTGAAAATAAAGGCTCAGATGTAATGGAAAATTGAGTGCATTTGTAGCATTTGCTAAGGAGCTCCATGTGGAGAAAATTGGATGTTGACATATTCTTTTTTTGTAACTTACTATTACAAAAAGGAACTAGAATAAATTCATATGAAAAAAAGTGTCCAAAGTCCACATAGTTTAACATAAAATTCAAAGTTAAAGTTATTATAATTACATTTATGTGAGGAATTATTCCTCTGCATATTCTTATAAATTACAATTTTCTAAAATAATATATATTTCTTCTATAATCACAATAAAATACTGCTGGATATTGAACAATTTAAGTAATTCATATACAATGAAGCTTTTAGAATTAATTTTAAATTGATGGGATTGGTATATGAATAAAACATTTGAAATTATGTAAGCTTGTCATTTAGTAGTTGAATGAATACTTACACCATGTTTAATGTTATAATGTACAATTTTAGCATGGAAAAGAAAATATGATTAATACTCTGCTAAAAATTAAAAAGGGAGAAATATTTAATTATAGTACAAAATATCAACACATATGTCTAAAAGTTTGAAATAATTTAACAAATGCTATCCAGTTATACATAGAAATATAGAAATTATTAGGTCATTAATAAAGATGTTAAGACAGTATAATATAGAGTGTGAGACAGTGCAATATAGAGTCTCATTTTTATTTTAAAAAAATCCTTAATTGACTGTTAAGGAAGACTGAAATCATTTTTTAAATTTTTCTCATTTTAAATATATATTTAAATTGGGGACAGTTGAAACAATGTTATAAAATCTAAAATGTGATTCATTCAAAATAGCACCTAAGTAAAATCCAAACATTATAATACTGATTAAATAAATCAGAGGATTTTTGTTGCTATAATATAGTTTACAATAAATTGGCAGGAGTTTTAGTGCTTATGATGAAGGACAGTTACAAATTTCAATACAATATAGTTAGTTCTTGGAGACCTGACTATATAGTACTGAAAAAATAAAATAGTGCCTTGAAAAATTTCAATGGCATGGATTAGGTTTATTTCATTTTTAAAAAAATTTGTTGGTTTCAGACATCCATGAGTGTGTTTTTTGACATATTATACATACATGGGGTGTAACCCATTATAATTTTGATCCCAATCTTGTGATTGAACATGATGTGGAGTGACACTGGTTGTGTATTCATATATGAGAATAGGAAAGCGAGGCCTGATTCATTCTACTGTCTTTCCTATCCCAGTTCCCCCTCCCTTCCTATCATTCCCCTTTGTTTAATTCAATGAACTTTTTTACTTTCCTTCCCTAACCTCCTTATGGGTTAGCAACCACCTATCAGAGAGAACATTCAAACTTCGATTTTGGGAGACTGGCTTATTTCACTTAGCATGAAATTCTCCATTTTCATTCATTTACTGGCAAATGCAATAATTTCATTCTTATTTGTGACCGAGTAATACACCATTTTGTATATATACCACATTTCTTTATCCATCCATCTGTTGACGGGAACCTAGATTGGTTTCCATAGCTCGGATATTGTGAATTGAGGTACTATATACATTGATGTAGTTTTATCAATGTAGTATGCTGATTTTAATCCATTGTGTATAGACCAAGGAGGGGAATAACTGGCTCAAACTGTGTTCCATTCCAAGTTTTCTAAGGAATCTCCATACTGCTTTCCATAGTGGTTGCACCAATGCACAGTCACACCAGCAATGTATGACTCAATGTTTTCCCACACATCTTCACCAATATTTATTGTTACTTGTATATTGATAATTGTTATTCTGACTGGAGTGAAAAGGAATATCATTATAGTTTTAATTTGCATTTCTCTATTTGCTAGAGATTTATAACATGTTTTTATATATTTTTGACCACTTCTATTTCTTCTTCTGTGAAGTGAACCAAAGGCCTTTCATTAGCCATACTACACTCTTTTTTCCTCTGATGTTGAAAGAGGCCTACATCATTTATCAAGTAGAACTTAAAGTATAAATGCAGATAGATAAAAATATAAAAGATTTTGATTCAACCATGTGAGTGGGTGAAACTAATGCAAGACATTCAGCTTGAAAACGTGTTTTTCCAGTAAAAGAATACAATAAATAATCATGTTTCATCTCTATGCCATACTACTAATCTGGGTTTTTCAAGGAGGAAGAGAGTGATTCAAATATATTTTAACATTTCCTCTGAATATTACAGCATTCTCTAGAGTCAACTTATAGAGCAAACTTGGTTTATGTTTGATTTCCTGCGTTACCCAAGCAATTAAATAAAATTTATGTAAAAGAAAACTCTCTGCCCTGCCTCCTTTTTAAAACACCTGGCAATCTTTTATTGAGTTTCAGGCATTGTGGTTTTATTTTCTTGAGAGTTATCTACAAAGCTCTTAAGTTCAGAATTCTTGAATCTTTTTTGGTCCTACTGTCATGGTTTGTTGGAATGGATCACAGAAATCTTTCTTCTACTGCTTGTTAATTGCCATTACTGAAGCAATCCTTCCTGTCCATATTCTAGCCCATGTGGAGAATTATGGAGTTTTCCAATTTGACCAAGAGGAACACACTATTCCTAACCTGTGTAAGCACTGAGCAATGTTTCTTTGGAATCTTTAAGTCTTCCAATCTGGGAAGTTTCTTCACACATAAGTTTCAATCAATATCCTAGTGAGAACTCAAAGTGCCCTGCAGACCACTGGAGGACCCTGAAGACCAATGGAGTTCTTTTTCTGAGCAGCTGTCTTCTCTCAAACACTGTCCTGCAATCTCTAGCAAAAGTGTTCTTCCCTGACTCTCAACGCCACCTCCTTAATTCAAGGAAGCTACTAGGCTCTATCTTGCTGTGTCTCCTAACCAGTACCATAGCCTACAAAGGATGGCAGTAAGTTGAGTACCTATCCAAAAGGACACATTTGTTTCTTGTCTCTCAAAGATTGCTGTTTGTGATGGGCTCAATGGTGCACACCAGTAATCCCAGCAGTTTGGGAGGCTGAGGCAGGGGGATCACAAGTTCAAAGCAAAAGGCAGCTACTTAGTAAGACCAAGTTTAAAAAAATATATATATAAAGGAGGGAGGCCCATTGCAACTGGGATTTGTCCCAGGAATGCAAGGATGATTCAACATATAAAATTGGAGTATAGCTGGGCATGGTGGTGCATTCCTATCATTCCAGCAACTCTTGAGGCTGTGACAGGAGGACTGAAGTTCCAAGCAAGCCTCAGCAACATTGTCAGGTCCTCAGCAATTTAAACAGAATCTGGCTCATTAAAAAATAGAAAGGACTGGGGATGAAACTCAGTGGTAAAGCATCCCTGGGTTAAATCCCCAGTACACACCCCCTGAAAATTTTGTATAGGTGATAGTCTGAGATATTATCACCAAACTGGGAACTGGAGAGATAGTCAACACCAATTCAAATATCAGGCAAGATCTCACCTTGCTGGGCACATGGTCATGCAGTGAATGCAATATATATTTCAGACCACATCTCATCAGATCATTGCAAGAATTAACAAAATTGGTAATCACTTCCTTGATTGGAGAAAAACAGTCCAGATCTCATAACTAAGGCTGGGGTGGAAGAGTGTGAAAACAGAAATAAGATATTGCCTCACAAAAGAGTTGGAAGTTTGCTAGTAGTTTACACTGAAATCTGGAACACCATTTTCCAAAGCTAAGAAAGGTTTCTTGCAGCTAACAACTGTGTTTAGAAAGGTTTTATGTTATAATGCACATTATATCACATATTTATGTAGTTAGTTTATAGAGTGATTTTCCCTACAACATCTTGAACATAGTATCTTCATGTCTTGGACCTGGTCAGTCATGCTCTTAATTATTAAACACTGGGACTTGAAATAATGTCAATTATGATGCAAACCACACTGATAATTAAGTAAAAAATCAACACTATCATTCGATTCAGAAAAAGCATTTGACAAAATCTAATACCTTTCCATGACTAAAAAGGTAACACACATACATACAGAGTACAAAAATAAAACTTCTTCAACCTGATAATGGGATTTAGGAAAAATCTACAACAAATTTATAATAAATTAAAGGCACCAAAATTAGGCAAGAAAAAAAAAGTTAATGTATCCACTTGAGAAAGGAACAAGAAAAGCTGTTTGCAGCATATTGAACTACTTAAGCCAGTATGAAAGTGAACTCCTCCTGGAACACCTTGGGAGGCTACATGGGAGGCTGAGACAGGAGGATCACAAGTTGGAGGCCAGCCTGCTCAATTTAGTGAGACTATGCCTCAAAATAAAAAAGGGCTGGGATATAGCTCTGTGGTAGAGTGCTTGCCTGCCATGTATAAGGCCCTGGGTTTGATTTGATCCCCAGTACCACACAAAATTTCTCTCTCTCTCTCTCTCTCTTTCTTTCTCTCTCTCTCTCTCTCTCCCTCTCCCTCTCTCTCTCATTCACACACACACACACACACACACACACACACACACACACTTCTGTGGAATACACACAAGAGCACACATACATCTAGAACTAATAATAAACAAGTTCCCTATTTTGTAATAGTTTCAAGTGCCTTTGGTATTAACCTGGCTGGTGGGTTTTCTCTCCTTTCATCTCTAGCCCTTGCCAGGAAGCCAGCCAGGTCAGTTGCTGTGATTATTACCATTGCTATATTTTAAGGATGAGAGAAAAGCTAAGTGTCTTGCCCATGGTTAAAGTGTTAGGCAGTGTCTGTTGCTGAGCTTGGGTCTCTAGAGACCAATCCTCTTCCCTTCCAGGAGGCATTTGTCCAGCCCCTCAGAGCCTCCTGAACACCCCAAGAAACACATTTCTCTGAACCTAGAATAGATAGGCAGGAAAAAAAAACCATATATGGGTATGTCATGGGGATGTCATGGGGGCCATGGCACTCCGAAAAGGGGAGTGGGTGCAGGCTCAGGTCCAAGAAGCCTCAATGTGGGGCTCACATCCTGGTATCACGTGTAAGTCCAGGCATCACTGGGAGGGGTGAATGCGAGGCCAAGCCTTTGCTGGGGACCTTCCCCTGCAACAGTGTTCTGATAGGAAGATCAACACAGAGTCAGTACTTGGGGGCTCTCTGTAAATCCCACCCCAAAGCAGTCATGTCTCTGGGTCCCTGGAAACAGGATAAAGGAGAGGACTGGAATCATAAGTCTCTAAAAGGGTCCTCAGTGGGGCACTCTGGGTTACCTGTCCCTATACACACCTAATGCTCCACTCCATATGTTTCATATGAAACTTCAAGTAAAAATTTCCATTAAAAAAAATCTCTTATAAAACATTATGAATTAGTGGACTAGTCTTAGTCCTCATTGATAGATGAGGAAACTGAGGCCCATAATGGTAAAGGATTAGCTCAGGGCCAGCCATGCAGTCTTTTATCTTTGTTTATCCAAGGACACCTGGGTGTGCTCTGAAGACCAGTGACCTGGACCACACACCCTCCAGATCCATAATCCTGCTCCTTAAACTCCACGTGCTTTAAATTCAGGGCCTGCCCCACCTCAGGGGCTTCCCAAACACTTGTGCAACCCACAGACACCCCTCTCCCGATCACACCCATTACTCCTCAACACCAAGATGGCTGCAGTCTCGCCACACCCTGGGGGGCCCTGCTCATCTGTATTGAAAACTTTAGTTTGACAGTTGGGCCAGGGAAGTTTGTGTAATGGTAAGCTGGTGTATATCCTGGAGAGCACAGGGCCTGTTCCTTCTTCCATCTGGAACCACAGAGCATCTGACATGTACCTGGGGAATGACAGGCCCAATGCAAGAGGTTACTACCACCTTTCCTGGTCTCCCTGACCACCCTCACCCCTCAGCTTGGAAAGCGCAGAGCCCAAGGCTCTCATCCAGGAGCCTCTTCCAGCCTGCAGTTTCCCTCTACCCCATTTCTTGGTTCAAGAACGTAAAAGGCAAAAGAGGGGGTTTCCCAGAGGTTTCCTGAGTGCCCTGGAGCAAACCCCAAAGGAAAGGGACAGTGAGGATCAGGGCCTGGGAGCTGGGGTAAGGGACCAGGGAGGAAGTCCCAGCCTCACCCCACCCCACCAGCCCCAGGGTTCACCACTTGAGTCTCTGGTTTAACAACTCACTTTGGTCCCAGTGGTTTGCAGAGGGTGACAGTGATTTCTGACACAAACCTGGCTAAAGGGATTGTCCCCCAGCAGGAATTGACCCTGGAAGGACAGAGAACTGGGAAGAGGAGCTCAGACCCAGCAGCACTGGGAAAAGCCACCTTCCAGTGACCCTCCTTAAGTTGGTCAGCTATCGCCAAGGCTCAAACCAGGCCTGTAGTAAGACTCCAGAGGAAGAGAAGCCCAAAAGTGACCTAAGGCCTCCTGCTTTCCCTGGCTTCTAGGAAGAGAGAACTCCCTCAACCCATGTGTGAGCAGCTCTCCCCTGATGAGTGCTGACACGGCACCCATCTCTTCTGCCTTCTCAGGGCACCCTCATCACCTGGTACCTTCCTTTGAAGCATCCTTGCTCTGTCTCCAATGGCCACACATCATGTCCTCCTACAATGTCCTTCCATATGCCTTATAAGATCTTCCTTGTGCTGCTCAAATGCTCTAAAAACAGTGTCACCACCCACTCCCACTTTACTTTCCCACCCCTCATGCTTTTCTAAAAATGTGACTTCATTGAATTTCACTATCTGGGAGAGTCATGGCAGTAGGGCTGCCCTGTTATATTTTCCTGGTCAAAAATCACATGTCCCAGAGCATGTGGGCTGAAGCCTTCAGTACACAAAGCAGAAAAGCTCAAGTCCTCGCCTGGACACAGACTTGCTTCTCTTCTTCATTAGTCCACAATCTCCTCCTCACCCAACTCAATCCATCAGCCTTGCGCCCCTCCTGCCTCTAGACCAGAATCAGTATCACTCAAAGTTCAAGAACACTGGCCAGCAAATATTCTGTCACAATGAGACATGGCCCAGCAGCACCTCAGTCTACCCACAACTCTCCCATGGCCCAGGCATGAAGATGCTACTCTTCAACACTATTCTCCACTAGAAGGAGCTAGGACTCCACATCAGGGCAGCTCTGGATTATCCCACTATTTCCAACAGGCAACATGAACCATGGAACTCTGGGAGGTTCTGCCTCCTTTTTAAGGTATTCATAGCACTTTAAAAACTAGTATCCTGCCAGGTGCATTGGCATAGGCCTATAATCACAGTGACTTGGTAGTGTGAGGAAGGAAGATTGCAAACTCAAGGCCAGCCTCAGCATCTTAGCATGACCCTCAGCAACTCAGTGAGACCCTATCCCAAGCAATAAACAGCAAGTATTGAAGACATAGCTTCAGTGGAAAAGCACCCCTGGGTTTAATCCATAGTACCAGAACCAAAAAGTAGTGACAAAACATTATAAAAGTTTAAAAAAAAATTAAATTTAGTGAATTTTTCATTAGATGTTTATAAAGTAAATGCTGATTGTACATAAAGTATAGAAAAATACTTAAAGGAATGATAAAACTGAACAGGAAACTTTAATACCTTCCTCTACCCACAAGGAACCCTATCAGACACAAATAGAATCCAACAGCTCTGAAGCACCCAGACCAGCTCTATCACTGGCTCCCCTCCTGGGACTCCTGCTCCAAATCTCTGTCTCAAATGCCCACACACTCCACAGGACCAAAATCAAGCAGCATCTTCTTCTTGCCCCATCTTCTGCCCAACTTCTGCTACCTTTCCTTCTTCTCCTTGTCTCTCTTCCATTCCCTCTTTTCTTCTATCCCAAAATGTTGATTTTTTGTCTGATGGTTCACTCAATTATTCAGATTCATTTTCTTTGTGTGCTGGGGATTTAAAAACCCAGGGCCTTGCACATGCTAAGCACATGCTGTACACCTCAGCTACACCCCCATCCAGAAATATTTCAAGCTGGGCATGGTGGTGCATGCCTGAAATCCCAGAGATTAGGGGGACTGGGGCATAGGGTGGCAAGTTCCAGACAAACTTTAGCAATTTACTGATGCCTTTTTTCATAACTTAAAAAATAGTGGGGTCTGTGCATGTAACTCAGTGGTTAATGACTCCTGGGTTTCAATCCCTGGTACAAACAAAACAGAATAAAACAAAATAAGTAATTGCAGAAAAATAGATACAATGTAGAAATCCTTCAATCAGTGAATGTATAAATAATCTGTAGGACACCCATACAATACTACACTGCAATAAAAGCAAATAAACACTGATATGAGCAACATATGGCTAAATGAATGAAGCCAGACTAAAAAAAGGCAAAGACTCCATTTATAACTGCTTCTGGACAAAGAAAAACAAAAAGGATGCAGGGAAAGAAACTGGCAACAAAAGAGGCAGAAAGGATTTTCTGGGGCAATGCCACTGGTCCAACTTTGATCATGGTGGCAACTGCAGACTGGTATCCATTTCTCAAAATCTCTAATTGTGGACTAAAAAGGGAGAATTATTCTGAAAATGACATTTTACAGCAACCCTACCATGAATCCCTGGTTTCAACTTCATCCAGACTAAATTTCATGCGTGAATTTCTGGGTTTTTTTAATATTGACACCCCCAACCCCCCCACACACATGGCATCAACTGCATAGCCCAAGCCAACTTGTGCTTGAATTAGATCCTTATCTTCATCCTTCCATTAATATCCTGCTTTTGGATTTTGTGCCTTTTTACAAAGGGATTTGTCTCACAGTCAATAACGCCCTGTCCACTGCCTCTCCAAATCACAACTGACATGTGGAAGAGCATGTCCTACTCTACAATGAAGGCCTCACCAAACTCTGTTTCTTCCACTCTGTTGCAACACTCACACTGACCCCCCTCTAAGAGTGGGGGGTCATGCATGTCTGCCTATGTTATTCTGATTGCAGATTGCTTATTAACACAAGTGTGGGATGCACTTACCTCTATAATCATCCATCAAATACCCTGCCTAGCACAAGCTGGTTCTACAAGCACTGCACTCAGGAGGGAAGCTTTAAGGGAAGGAGAGATCTGAGCTGCATTTGAAGAGGTGGGTCTGGATGGACTAATGTGGCATCATGAGGGCCAAGGGCACTGGTGAACTCAAAGGAAGTGCCAAATCCCAGAAGGGCAAGATGCCTCCACACAGCCAGGTAATGTGGCACAAATACTGGGCACCACTTACCTGCGACTCATAGGGACCTCGGGAGGTGCTCAATCCCACCGCCTGTAACAGCAGCTCCAGGATGAACGGAAAGAGGGTGCAGATGGTGGGGAGAGTCCCTAGGAAGCGGTGCTAGGGTTAAGAAGCCAAGCAGCCCCACAGTTCCTCCATGACCACCCCCCAACCCACTTGCCCTCCCTGGCCCCACCCCAGAGAGCCCGCCCACCTACGCCTCCTCCCAAAACTGGACTTTTAGTTCAGTGACCCAAGGGAAAACTCGACTGCACTGTCTTCCTAACCCTCCCTTTTCAACCTTCCTCACCCCTCTGCCTGGTCCTGCTAGATTCTTAAACCCATAGTCCATCCTACCCACCTATCTCCCTGACCCCACTCACCTTCATCCTGACCTTGCCATGTCTTCCCAAGAGGCTTTTGTGTCTAAACCTGCCAATATCATCCCTGTCCTGGGTGACCTGCGCCCTTGGGCTCTTTGTCCCTTCCTCCCCACAACTGTGCTGTTCCTAATGTGGACCCTTGGCACTCAGTGGATACACCATGACCTTGTCCCAGGACAATGGCAGGTCTCTGGTGGGAACATGGAAGGTCACACAGGTCACCAGCAGGGTGGCAAGGTACAAACAAAGGGAATCCAGGAGCAGCATGACGATCCTGAAGTTACAGTGATCCACACAGTTGTTGACCCTCTTGCAGTGGTGGTCAATCACCTAGCGAACAGGAGGGTCTATCTGGTCTGGCTTCCATCACCTCAAATGCTTAGGTCTCCCACAACCCGGCCCCCTAGGTGGCCTGCTATTGGCCCTACCTGGCAATTCCATGGATAGAGCATAGTTAGGACTCCAAGGCTCAATAGGTCACCTCTCCTTAGAGACAAGATTGGACTGGTGTCACTTTGAGCAGGATATAGAATAACTCTGGGCCTCTATTTTCTCAGACACCGGTAAGGACATAAAAACTCCCTCGTCCAGCCAGCCTTCTGTACTTGGAAACCGATGCACTCAGATCCCAGGAATCCCTTCAACTTGGACTCCCAGAAGAAGACAGGCAATGAGTGCCAGAACAGGGAAGCAGCTGGCCTAAGGGTCTGGGTATCTAGTATCAGCAAGCCCCAGGGATGGAAAAGGGACTGCCTTTTCTCCCCGTGACTCTACCAGGCTAAGCACACATGTGATGCCCTTTGCATGTCAGCACCTATGGGAACAAGGCCAGCCTCTCAGGACAGGTGCAGACATAGAGGAAATAAAAGATATAAGTGACCAAGAGTGGCTGAAAGCCACTTTGAGCAGTCTCTTTTCCACCCCTGTCCCACTTATGCTGTGAGATTCCTGGTCATGCCCCAGTGCCCCTTGAAAGGTTTGTGAGTGAACAGGGAGGCGGAGTACTCACCTCCACACAGATGTTACAACAGGGACAGTGGAAGGTCCAGGGTGGGTGGTGGAAACTGCATTTCGAGCACCAGGGCATGGGAAATGCCCTTGGATAAATCCACATTGTGTATGCTGCCTCAGGGTCCAGCTCGAAGGAGCCTGGAATGGGAAGAGGTTTTGGCAGTGGCAGGAAGCCCTTCCAGCACACGGCTGCTCAGGGCAACTCTGCAGCATCACTGGGCAACAGAAAAGGTGGTGAGAAGTTGGACAGGCAAATACCAGTCCATTTTGAGCAAGCTGACCACTCAGATGAGCTGGCAGTTAAAGAGAAGGGGTTTCCAGCCAGAATAGCTCTCTACAGAGCTCCACCCTTTGGAAGAGTGATCAGTGCTTGATGTATGTGAAATGGGAAGGAGGAAGAGTGAACTGTGTGGTTTGGAAGAGTGTGCTGGCCTCTCTTGCCAGTCTGCCAGGTCCTCCCTTCTAAAGCCCCCAGAATTCTCCAGGATTTGTTTTTAGTTTTCACACCTTAGTGACTTGGGAAATGAAGTTCAGGGCCTAGGTCATGATGACATGGAGAGAAGGAATCCTGAGGCCATAGGTGGGGTTAGCACTTTAAAAATAACTCCTGTGTGCATCAGAATTTGGGGTACCCCCTCCTTCTCCCAGGTTTGCCAGACCTTACCTGGATATAAGATGCCAGGGTCTGAGAAGTTCAGGTAAACCAAACATGACAGGGTGATGAGGAACAGAAGGCCGGTGACCAGGGCAAAGGTCCATTCCCCGTGCTGGACCAGCCATCTGCATCTGAAACCAGAGCCAGACTCTGTTCTAGTCTGGGGCAACCCAGAGCTCCCCATGAGGGCTGGCTCACCTGAGGTAGGACTCACAGACCTTAAGGACAGATGTAAATATCCACGCTAGAGAGAAACCATGGAGACTCCACCAAATGTCACCAGCATTACCAGCCACCCGCAGTTCCCTAGATGCTTCAGGTACTCTAGACCTCTGAGCTGCTAACTGTATATCCTTCTTTCCCCTCCTGACCCTCTCTCTCCACTTCCCTGCCTCTTCTCTATCACCGTCTCCTTTCTCTTCTATCTCTTTGTAAGAAACCTGAGAGCTTCAATGGGAGACTCACAGAAATTCGAAGAACACTGCTCACATTGACCAGCAGCACCAGGTTGAATGCTGCAAACATACTTGGTCTAAACCAAGAGTTTCCAACCAGAGGTTGGGCAGGGGGCATCACATCCCAAGAAAGTGGCATGGTTATGCCTTTAAGTCTCATGGAAATGAGAGCCAACTCTTAACTCTGTTAGGTTGCCACCCAGAATGTCATGACAAAGGTAGGGAAGGAAAGAAGTATCAAGTGTGAAATCACACAGGTACTGGCATGGGGGCTCTGGCTGCTTCCAGTGACTTCTGAGAGCAAACTTCCCCCACCCCCACATATACACTTGTTGCACACTGGGACAGCCTGCTCTTTCCATGTTGGCTTTGTTGGAGCTTGTGATGATGTGAATGTGGTTTGTCCTCCAAAAGTTCATAGGCTGGTGGCTTGGTCTTCAGTGGCAGTGTTGAGGTGGTAGAACCTGTAAGAAGTGGGGCCTTGTGTGAGATAATTCAGTCACTGGGGATGATGCCCTTGGAAGGGAGTAATGCACTTCTCATGACCCCCAGTAGTTCCTGTGAGAGTGGGTTGTTCTAAAAAGACCAAGACTAGTCCCTCCCCAGGTTTCTGGCCATCCCATATCTACCCCTGCATGTCTTCTTACTCCATGCCATTCACCATGTTGTGATGACCCTTATCAAAGGTCAGTTGCAGGAACTGCCAAATCTTGGACTCTGAGCTAAAGAAACCTCATCTCTTTACAACGTATTCATTTGGGGCTATTTTTTAAGAACAAAATAAGAGAAAGCAGCTAAGACACAAGCTCTCGGGAGTTGGCATGGGGAGAACTTTGGTGATTCTTATCACCCTTTCAGGCCTAGGTCTAAATGAAGCAGATGGTGCTCATTGCTTAGGCTAGATCCACTTCTTCCTTTCTGTTGTAACAGAGTTCCAGGTTTGGGAAGGAGGTAAAAAACTAAAAAACTTCCCAATTTCTCTCATTTCCAGAATGAGCTTGATACCACAGGTATTGGTGACAAGTTCTGCTTCTTCAAATGTTGAAGTGGGAACATCATAGAAGCACACCAAGTAAATCATATGAAGGAGGTTTTATTTAAAAGTAGTTACACAAACCTATCCTGGGAGGGAGGAGGCCATGGCTGGTATTCTGGCATCCCAAGAAGTGAGAGCACCCTGCCCCTTTTATAGACTTTTACTTTCTCTGTTCTCTTGCACTCCTCCCAACTTATCTCTCTCCTTCTTGCATATGTGACTAGGCTCAGGAGAGGCCTGTGGGATGGCCAAAAGGTGAGAAGCAGAAGGGCAGGGGGAAGGGTCAAATGGAGTGATCCAGGCAGGAAGCAGCCCAGGAGGCATTGATTCACAACTCCTTGTCTGCACCCTTTTGAGAGGGGTAGTACAGTCTGGTAATCTTGGTAATCAAAGCACTCTGGAGATAATGACATTCCAATCTCCCAGGGATGGTCTTCAACTTCCTGGACCCAAAGCAGCCTCCATTTTCTCAATTCAAACTGATCACCTATCTATGCTAACTGCCTCTCTTTAATTCTGGCTTCAGCTTTATGACATGATTCTGGTTAAAGAGAGGTGCACAATTGTCTATTGAGGATTTTTGTAAACAATTTTGCCTTTTCAATGGAAGGGAAGTTGATGCAGTTGGCAGAGCTCTGAGCCCCTTCTTTGGTCTTGAAGCTAGACCTGCTGGCTGGAGTGTCACCCTTTTGTCAATAAGTCATGCTACCCAGACACATCTTGGGACATTATAGAGTCCCTGTTCTACCCCTCAACTGCCTCCCCCTGAGCTGCATATTATGAGAAATTAACTAGGTTTCTATTACACTGAGTACTGGCCACTGAGTTGCTGAAATTAGCTGTGTTTGGCAGATTCTTCCCACCATAAATCTTGGTGAGGGGCAGAAATCATTTTCCCTTCAGAATTGGAGCTACAAATGGCCAAATACATGTGAATTCTCTGACAGTGATTAGAGAGACCTGTGATCCAGGTGACAGCAATTTTACTCTTGAATTGCTACCAACAACTGACTTCGAAGAAGTCTGTGCTGAGATATAGCAAGGACACAGATGTCCAATGCCCATATGTAGTGCCCACTTTTTGGGGGCTGGTGATTGAATCCAAGAGCTCTGAGCTACATCCCCAGCCCTTTTTATTTTGAGACAGGCCCTCTCATTAAGTTCCCAAGGCTGGATTTGAACCTGTGAACCTCCCAAGCTGCTGTGATTGCATGCATGAGCCACCATGCCCTTCTCTCTCTCTCTCTGTCAGTCTCACTCTCCAGCTCTCTCTCTGTGCTACACACTTGAAATAAAAGTTTTTGCTTTTGCTTCAGCATTTCTTATTATATATTGTACCTTAGGAAATTGACGAGACACAGCAGACAGAAAGTTGAAAAAAGAAGAGGGAGGGAAGGGAGAGAATATTAACAGAAAGATAACACATATTGACCTTTTGAAAAAATTATTGCTGCATAAAAAATATATAGATTAGTGCATTATATAGTGGCATATTCATACATGTATGTGATATAATTTAAGGAATTTCATTCCCTAATCTCCTTTTCTTCCCCTGCTTCCTCCCCTTACTCCCCTTCCTTTACGATAGTAGTCTCCCTTTTATTTTCATGAGATCCTCCCTTTTTATAATTTTTTCTCTCTAGCTTACCCATGTGAGGGAAAGAAGGACCTTGACTTTCTGATTCTAGCTTATCTTGCTTAACATGATATTCTCTAGTTTCATCCACATTAAGCAAGAATTGAAATTTTAATTGTATTGCCTGAACATGCTTTCTGGTTAACATTATTTTGTTCTTAAAAAATATGAGGTATGAATCATAAATTTTTGCGGTCCACATAGTACTGAAAAGCAATAAATGAAACTGTAACTTACTCTCTACTGAGGACGGGCACAAAATGCAAAGCTGATGCTCACTAAACCTCATTCAAGTTTTTAACAAATAATTCCAAACTATACTTTTGAGGTAAGAGAACAAAGCAATATTTTTTCTCAGGTAAATTGGTATTTAGTTTGATTCCATACAATCTATTGATTCTTGATTTAATTTCTTGCATTTAAGGGTCTTGTTAAGGAAGTCAGATCTTGTGCTGACAAGGTGAAGATTTGGGACTACTTTTTCTTCTAGTTGTTGCAGGGTCTCTGTTTTAGTGCCTAAGACTTTGACCCACTTTGAGTTAAGTTTTTTGCAGGGTGAGAGAAAAAGGTTTAATTTCATTGTGTTACATGTGGTTTTCTATTTTTCCCAGCACCACTTGTTGAATAGGCTATCTTTTCTCCAGTGAATGTTTTTTGGCACCTTTTTCTAGTATAACTGTATTTATGTGGGTTAGTCTCTGTATCTTCTATTCTGCACCATGGGTCTACATGTCTATTTTGTTGCCAATACCATGCTGTTTTTATCAGTATAACTCTTTAGTATAATTTGAGGTCTGGTAATATGATGCCTTCTGCTTCACTTCTCTTGCTAAAGATTACTTTGGCTATTCTGGGTGTCCTTTTTTTCCAGATGAATTTCATGATTGCTTTTTCCAGTTCTATGAAGAATGTCATTGGGATTTTAATAGGAATTGCATTAAATTTGTATAACACTTTTGGTAGTATGGCCATTTTGACAATATTAATTCTCCTATCCAGGAGCATGGGAAGTCTTTCCATCTTCTAAGTTCTTCTTCAATTTCTTTCTTTTGTATTTTGTAGTTTTCATTATAGGAGTCTTTCACCTCTTTTGATAGATTAATTCTAAACACGCATACATTGCTGATGGAAATGTAAAATGGTGCAACCATTATGGAAAGCATTATGGAGATTCCTCAGAAAACTTGGAATAGATCCACCATTTAACCCAGTTATCCCCCTTCTTGGTTTATATCTAAAGAACTTAAAATCAGCATACTATAGTGATGAAGCCACATCAATGTTTATAATAGCTCCTCTCATAATAGCTAAACTATGGAACCAAACCAGGTGATTCTCTATTGATGAATAGATAGAGAAAATGTGACATATATATATGAGAATTACCCTTCTCATACAAGTGTGTATATGTACACATACAAATACAAGTGTGAATACATACACACATATATACATATACATGACTGAATATTACTTAGCTTTAAAGAAGAATGAAATTGTGGCATTTGATGGTCAGTGAATGGAGTTGGAGAATACCATGCTAAGAGAAATAACTCAAACCAAAAAATCCAAAGGTCAAATGTTTTCTCTGATATGCGGATACTAATTCACAATAAAGAGGGGCGTATAGGGAAGAATATTTACTTTGTATTATGTAGAGGGGAGTGAAAGGAGGGGAAGTGTTATGGGCGTAGGAAAGATAGTAGACAATATTATGTCTCCCACTATATGTGACTGCATGACCAATGTGACATTACAACATGTACAATTAGAAAAATGAGAAATCACAATCCATTTATGATTTATCAGAATGCATAGATGCATTCTACTGTCATGTACAACTAATTAGAAACAATTTTAAATTTTTTTAAAATTAATATTAAATATTTTATGTTATATCTAATTCAAACCTAATATATCTTCAAATTTAAATGATTGTTGAAAGGCAGTTTGAAACACTTTCAGGTGTTGTGATCCCTGCATTTTATATAATCATTCCACTTTTCTGTCATCTCAAATGAGAAAATAAGCAAAATGGGATTAAAAACACCTTGAATGTATAATAAAACACATCTTAGCTATATCAACTAGTCTTCCTAATTTGGGTTCTAGACCTGTTTTTTAAAATGAATAGTAGAATAAATTTATTAATAAAGAAAAGAAGATTATGACATTAATGAAATGCATTTATGGCAAAAAATGATAGAATTGTGAAAAACAATAGACATTTATGGCAAAAAATGATAGAATTGTGAAAAACAATAATTCTATTATTGAAGAAAACGAATATTAATCATTTCATGGGCTTGATTCTCTGGAGCTGAGATGTCTGTATTCTGAGTCTCTATAAATCTTTAGAAACTACAGAAAAACATGACACAGGAAGAAGCATTTCTTTTTAGTCATTTCCTCTCCCATTTTCTTTCTTGAGTTATCTAAGAAGTATTCTTTTTTAATTTATTTAGCACAAAAATGCATAAAGGACCAAAATAAACTTAGAAATTATTTCTTAGGTAGTCTTACCGATAATATTTTAAAAATATTTTAAATGTATTTTTATAAATTCAGTATTTAGTTTTGAGAATGAAATTCCCAGCAGTATATCCTGAGATTGGAAAGGGGAGAAGATGAAAATTAAATTCATAGGAAAGTCATAAGTAGTAAATAAATTAATCAAAATCCTAAGACATTATAATAATATCTGTTTATAATAATGAAAATGATATTATCACCTATTTATTATGAACCACTGTTGTGTAATAAAGAATAATAGAGGCAGTTTAATTTGGAATGAAAGAGTGAACTACCCTTCTCATGTGTAAATACAAGTATTCATATTAAATAAATTAGTTGAACACCATTATTTTGTCTAAAAGTTTTTCACATTCAGTCTAAAAGCTTACCTTTGAAGCTTGATTGAATTGAAAAAAACAAGTAGAAATAGAGGAAGACAAAAATCTATATTATCTGTGGGAAGTAAAACACTGAATAAGAAAATATTAACCCTTGTTTAAGGAGGACAGTGTGAGAGAGAGAGACAGAAAAACAGACAATGAGAGAATGAGAGAAAAGTGTACATATGTGGACACATTGTGAACACATTATTTCAGAATTAACATAATTTTAAGTATTTTTTCATTTTCTTTCTATTCAAGAGCTAAATGAATATGGAATACAAATTGAAAACTAAGTCTGATTTAGAAGATAAAATAAAATAGAGATAAGAGCAGAAAAACAGAAAAAAATTGAGAATATCATGCAAACAAAAGCCGATTTTTAAGAACGACAAGGAGATTCATTCAACTCCACTTACCGAGGCTGACCAAAAAGGAGCGGGACCCCGGGTAACGGCCCGGCAGCCTGCACTGCTGGCTCAGTCCCGCAGGTTCCATTAGGCCAAGTCCATTGGCAGAAGCGGTTGTAGAGCTGGGGCCAGTTGCACATGGAACAACTGTGGCCGGCCTCGAGACTCTAGAGCCTCCCTCAGGCAGAGGGTGAGGCTGAGGAGGAGAGTGACTTGTAGATAGATGTCCTCCATTCTCCCTGAGCTGCTCGTCGCTTCCCCGCGGTGGCACCCTGCTGCATAGCCATAGGATGGAATTGGTTTGCCAAAAGTACAAAGAGAGTGAGGAGCTCTGTGGCATGCAGATGGAATCTTGTGGAAGCTCAGCAGGAACTGGGTAGTTTAGCACTGCCTGACTCCGAGTCCTTAGATCAGGAACATGCCAAAGCTCAAAGGGTATATCAGAACTAAAGCATGGAGAAGAACGGCAGCAGCAAGAGGAGGATTTAATAGAGAGAGGAAGTGTCTGTGGAGCATGGATGCCTTTTCAAGGATGCTTTAAACAAGAGTTTTATTAATCAAGATGAAGGAAAAGAAACTAAAGATGAAGATAAATCAAAATCATTTATGCAGAAATATGTACAAAAATCAGACATTTTGATTTGTTTAGTGGATGGAATGATAGAGATTTTTGTGTGACTATCCGTAACTTGTATGTAAAGAAAATGCTAAATATTCCATGGTGTTTTCACCTAGAAGTTGAGCAGAAATGGTTTCTGCTTCTGTCTCTTACATACCAAGAATTAAGAGGGCAGCTTATTTAGTGTACTTTTATAGTTAACTTTCACTGTTTCTTCTTTCTTCAAACTTAACATGCTTTTTAAAATTTATCATTTTTATAACTCAAATATCAAAAATTTATGTCTATTTCTGAATATGTGTTCAATTATGTTGGCCCGAATAGTGTGAGATTTGGAAATATGCCAACAAATTATTTTACTCACAAAAGAAAAATATTATTCCTCCTTTTCCTGTCAAAGGTCAAAAAATGACCTCCCAAATATGACCATGTCCTAAGCTCCCACATTGGAGAATAGATTATAACACATTAATCAGGGATTTCCAGAACACATAACCAATACATTATGCCCACATGTGTGGTTGTATGTGAGTTTGTATAGAATTTTCACATGTCCTCAGGAGGGCCAACATGTCCCAGGATTTACAGTGCAAGTTGGACAACCAGGAGAGTCAATGGTATATTTTGAGTCCCAAACTGACAGGCCCACCACCCAGAAAAACCTGATGTTGTGTATTCAACATGAAGTCAGTGAGTCACAGAAAATTCTCATTTATCCTCTCCATTCAGAATAGGCTTTCTACTGATTCTATGAGATTCACCCACATTATGGAGGACATGTTAAATTGTGACATGGTGATGCAATAAGAAACATTTAGACAAAGGAAGACTCTTGAAATAGGCAAATGGGTGCCTTTTAGAAATGCATTTTAAGTTGTGTAAAGAAAAAGAGATGGCAAAATAAGAGGAAAGAACAGCCAAAGCAATCTTTAGCAAGAAAAGTGAAGCAAGACACATCACAATACCAGACCTTCAATGACACTACAGAGCTACAGTAACAAAGCATGGATTGGCACCAAAAAAGGCATGAAGACCAATGGAATGGAATACGAGACACAGTGACAAACCCACATGGACACACTTATCTCAGAGTAGACCAAGGAGCCATGAGAATACACTGGAGAAAAGATAGACTCCTCAACAAATGGTGCTGGGAAAACTGGAAATCTCTATGTAGCAGAATGAAATTTAAGCCCTATCTCTCACCCCGCACAAAACTCAAAGTGGATCAAAGACCTGGGTATTAGAACAGAAACCCTGCAACTTCTAAAAGAAAATGTAGCCAACTCTCCAACATGCCCATTCAGGAACCAGCTTCTCTAATAAGACTCCTAAAGTACAAGAAGTAAAATCAAGAATCAATTAATGGGATGGGATCAAACTAAAAACTTCTCTACAGCAAAGGAAAAAAGAGCATAAAGAGAGAAATTTTAGAATGAGAAAAAAATCTTTGCCACCCACACCTCAGATAAGGCTTTAATTTCCAGAATACACAAAGAACTGAAAAAACTTAAATGCAAAAAATCAAATAAGCCAATGAATAAGTGGAGAAAGGAACTGAACAGACACTTCGCAATAGAAGAAATATGAATGGTCAACAAATATATAAAGCAATGTTCACCATCTCTAAAAATCAGAGTAGTGCAAATTAAAATACACTGAGATTTCACCTGACTTCAACCAGAATGACAATCATCAAGAATACAAATAATAATAGATGTAGGTGAGGATTGGGGAAAAGCATACCCACATACAATCCTGGTAGGAATGTAAATTGGAGCAACCACTCTGTTAAGCATTTTTAAGATTTCTCAAAAAACTATGAATGGAATCTCCATTTGACCCAGTTATCCCATTCGCCAGTATATATCCAAAGAACTTAAAATCACAAAAATTATATATATTAATAGCATAATGAGAGGTTTCAATACATGTGCATACAGTGTATTGTTTAAATCAGGTTAACCATATGTATCTCCTCACAAATTAAGCTTTTGTTGTAAATAGTGCCTCTTCTAAATATGTTTTTCCTGCAGATGATCTCTTGTAAAAGAAAACTTTGGACAAATTAAACAGTTTAATCATACAAATAATGATTCATGAATAAGCAACACACTGAATCACTACAGGTTTAGAAAGTCTCATTTTCTGTGTAGGCAGAGCGAATTTATAGACAAAAATCAAGTGAGGTGTGGTCAGAAATCTCAGCTGGTGACAGTTCAGTGCTTGCCTTACATGGACATAGTGGGACCAGTTGGCAGCCTGTGATTGACTCATGCTCACTGCTGGCAGTTTTAGAATTTTACCTCTCCCTTTATTCTGTCCATTCAGTCAGCCATTTGCAGGAAGCATCTGTTTCTGCCAAAGTCGCCCTGTTTGGGATTACAAAAAATCTCTAGGAATCTCTGACCTTAAAAATCCATTTTTGGTAAGAAATGTGTGCCCAATTCAGTATCAAAAATACTTGGAAGTGTGAAAAGGACAGAAGTGTCCTGAAGAGGTTTTGTAATCATAGGGGCAGAGTTCCAAATATCATAGGTAGTGAACTAGGCACTCATTTTAATTCTCAGAATACAGAGTGCTGGGTTCTTAGCAGGACACACAGGGAACTCTTGCCTACCTTGACTTCATCTGCAGGCCTCATCAAGAACCTAACAGTTTACTTGAAAAACTGTAAATTCAATTAAATAAAATGTGTCATGCTTTAGTCCTCAGGTAAAAACTTCAGTGGTAAATTGGAATACAGATTCACATCATTTTTATGTTTGCTTACAACTTTCACATCTCATACCTCCCTACTACCCTTCTGCCCTACATTTGCACAGCTGATTTGAAAGTCTGTGTGATCCTTCCTTTGGCATCAGTGGAAAGTGCAAATCACACATGAAAACTCTTACCCAGCATGGCTAACCAACAAAAAAATAAAATAAAATAAATAAAATAAAAATAAATATAAATAAATAAATAAAACTTTTCCTTGCTCTCTCATTGTATTATTTGACCTGCTTTTGAAGCTATCTTGCTCTTCTCAGAAAACCTTATGATGTGAGTAACAAACCTGCTTATACCCTTTTACTGTGTGTGTTCCATCCAAACCAAAAAAAAGAGTCAGGGACACATCCTGCTTCTGCAGGTTTCTGATTTTGTGAACTTTTTTGTGATATTGAGAAAGAATATTACATCTCAACTGAAACAAGAAAATAATAAAGGTGTTTCTAACACTGATAGTAGCAAATTTAGAGCCATTCTATTTTTCAACAAATATTCCATTGTACTTACTCTAAAGTTCAATTAACTCTATTTTCCACTTTGCGATCATGTGCACTTAGTCTACTGGAATACTGGGCAAGTGCACCTTAGCAAAGATGAAGAAGGTTGAGGTAAAAAGCACATTGTAGCATTTAGAAATATTATGTGTCATGTGGTAAGTATTGCCTCTGAAACACTGTGAAATAAATGCCAAAATTCAGTAGCATAAAACAATACACATTTATCTCCATAGTTCATGCTGGGTCAGGTTTCTGAAGTGAACTGGCAGGAAGGCTGGGGTCTGTTGAATCAGACTTTTTTTCTTTTTTCCAGTCCTGGGGATTAAGCCCAGGCCCTTGGGCGGCAGACAAGCACTCTACCAACTGAGCTATATCCCTAACCTGAATCAGACTTTCTAAAGAAGCGCACTCAGTCTGTAGCAGCAGGTTGCTTGGGCTTATTCACACAGTAATCTCCAGAGTAGAAGTTAACAATTTCTTTTGAGGTCTTGGTTCAGACAATTATGCCACTCATATCTGTGCAGTTTTTATTTTTGTTGCTGTTATTGAGGCACAAAGGCACTCCACAGTGTGAGTGGAGAGATATAATTGACTTTTTAATGAGACTATAGATGGACTCAAAATGCAAGATAAATGAAAAATCTGAGCAATCTTTGTGGTAAATCACTCTCATTTCTGTTGAACACAAATAATTACCTATAAAATATACTTAAAGACAACCATTTCCTTTTCCCTAAAATCTTATAAATAGTGGTACATTGGGAATGTTGAAATATAACATTGTCAGCTTAGAGATAAGCACAGGGCCATTTCTTGTCTCTTGGAGGATACAAAATATCATATAGATGAGGCTGAGACTTGAAATTAACTAAGAATGTAGTATACACACCTGAAAATCTAAGTTTTCCCCTAATACAGTAGTATGATGAAGTCAGATAAGATAAATGAATGGGGCTGAACTCACAGGGAGAGGGTGTAAGAAGAGTCCAATCATTTGGGTGCATCTAGTGCTTGTAGAAAGAATATACATTAGCTTTTGAGTCCCACAGTTTATACTGTTTGCCAGTTTTTTTCATGGTTCTGGCATTGCAACTCAGAAATATTGCCATATGGTCAAGCAAATATGGCACAATATTACTCTCAGTGTGTTTCCAGGTGACCTTCCAGCCAATATCTATTTCCCTGTTGCCACGATGTTATTCTGTTCAGGTGTTCTGAGTTTACTCTCTGGGAGCTCATCTATTTCCCCAGTGGTGTTTAAGCTACTAAATGTAATAACGGCTGAAAAACAACAATTAGCATGCTATTTCCCACCTTAGTTCACTCTCACTTGCTGTTTACTTTGCTCAGAATACCTTACCTTTTCTTTTTCCATATGAATAATTCTTATTTGTATTTTAAGATTAGCTCAAGTCACCTTCACAATGAGAAAAATTCTCCAGTTCTGATAACATAATACCAGTTATCTGAGACCTCTACACCCTACTCCCATGGTTCCCTGTTTTCTTATATCACACTATTATTATTGTTGATTCACTTAATATCTCCTATCCTCAAAAAATTAGTATAAATATCGTGAAGAAAATATCTTCTTGCAGACAGTCCTAGCCATTCATGCATTAAATAGGCATTTCAATATTTAATAAAATACTCTTTGTTAAACCATGGTTCTTTTTTAAAATTTGTTGTTTTTAGATATACATGGCAGTAGGGTGTCATATTGACATTTTATTTTTTTTATTTTATTTTTTTTTCATATTGACATTTTATACACACATGTGCAACCCATTACAATTTACATCTCAATCTTCAGTTTAATATGATGTGGAGTTGCATTAATTGTGTATTCATATGTGAGAATAGGAACATTAGATCTGATTCATTCTATTGTCTTTCCTATTCCCATCCCCCTTCTCTTTGCTTCATTTCCTTTGTCTAATCCAATGAATTTCTATGCTTTCCCTCCCTCACTGTCCTTGTTATGGGTTATCATCTGCATATCAGAGAGAACATTTGATCTTGGAGTTTGGGGACTGGCTCATTTCACTGAGCATGATATTCTCTACTTCACTGATTTATCGGCAAATGTCATAATTTCATTCTTCTCTATGACTGAGTAATATTCCATTGTGTATGTGTACCCCATTTTCTTCATGCAATCATCTGTTGAAGAATAGTTAGGTTGGTTCCATAGCTTAGCTACTATAGATTGAGGTGCTAAAAACATTGATATGCTATGTCATTGTAGAATGTTGATTTTAATTGCTTTATGTATAGACCAAGGGGTAGGATAACTGGATCAAATGGTAGTTCCATTCCAAGTTTTCTGAGGAATCTCCCTATATGCTTTCGGTGGTTGAAACAATTTGCAGTCCTACCTGCAATGTATGGGTGTACCTCTATTATGTTTTGTATGTGAGGTGTCTCCCAAAAGCTCACATGTGAAATCATGACAAAGCTTTCAGAGGGGAAATGATTCGATTGTGAGCACCTTAACCCAATGAGTTAATTAATTACCTGATGTGATTTATTGAGTAGAAGGCAGTTGGGCTGTGACTGGAGGAGGTGTGGCATTGGGTGTGTGGCTTTGGTCTTTTCTATCTTTTTTTGTGGTGCTGGGGTGCTGGGGATTGAACCCCCTTGTGCTTGCGAGGCAATCACTCTACCAACTGAGCTATATCCCCAGCACCGTATTCTATCTTGAATGTGGATTCTCTCGCTTCGCTTCCTGATCATCATGTCAGCTGCTTCCCTGTGCCACTCTTTTATGCCATTTTTGTTCTGCTTCATCTCAAGTCCCAAGGAATGGAGCCTATTGTCTATGTATTAAGACCTCTAAAACTGTGAGCCCTCAAATAAACTTTTCCTTTCCTAAAATTTATCTGGTTGGGTCTTTTAGTCATAACAGTGAAAAAGCTGACTGAAAAGACCTCTTTCCCCATATCCTCATCATCATTTATAGTTACTCCTATTCTTTATAATTGCCATTTTAACTGGAATGGGACAGAATCTCAGTGTAGTTCTAATTTGTATTTTTTTTTAGTTTCTAGAGAGTCAGAATATTTTTTCATACTTTTTGACCATTTGTATTTTTCTTCTGTGACTTGCTTGTTCAGTTCCATTGCCCATTGACTGATTGGGTTATTTGAGTTTTGGTTAAGTCTTTGAGTTCTTTGTATATATGGGAGATTGATGCTGTACCTGAGGTGCAGGTGGCAAAGATTTTCTCCCATTCCATAGGCTGTCTCTTCACAGTCTTGTTTCCTTTGCTGTGAAGAAGTTTTATAGTTTGCTACCATCCCATTTATTGACTTGATTTTATTTCTTGTGCTTTAAGACTCTTATTGAGGAAGTTGGTGCCCAAGGTGACATGATGGAGAGTTGTACCTACATTTTCTTAAGTAAGGGCCAGGTCTCTGGCCTAAGACCTAGGTCCTTGGTTCACTTTGAGTTGAGTTTTGTGCTGAGTGAGAGATAAGGGTTTAATGTCATTCTACTACCTATGGATTTCCATTTTCCCAGACTATATTTTCTAAAATGTATGTTTATAGGCACTTTTGTCTAGTATGACATATCTGTATTTATGTGGGTTTATCTCTATGTATTCTATTATTCTCCATTAGTTTTCATGTCTTTTATTGTGCCAACACCATGCTTTATTTGTGACTATACCCCTGTAATATAATTGAAGGTCTGGTATTGAGATACTTCCTGCATTACTTTTCTCACTCAGGATTGCTTTGGTTATTCTGGGCATCTTTTATTTTTCCAAATGAATTTTATGACTGCTTTTCCTATTCCTATGAAGAACATCATTGGAATTTTAGGAGGAAATGCATTAAATCTGTATAACACTTTTGGTTGTATGGCCATTTTGGGAATATTATTTCTGCCTATCCAAGAACGTGGGAGAACTTTCCATCTTCTCAGTTTTTCTTCAACTTCTTTCTTTTGTGTTCTGTAATTTTCATTGTGGTGATCTTTTTCCTCTTTTGTTAGATTGGTTCTGAAGTTTTTTTTTTTGAGGCTATTGTGAATGGGATAATTTTCCTGATTTCTCTTTCAGCTGATACATCATTGGTATATAGGAATATAATTAATTTATGGTGTTGATTTTATACCCTGCTACTTTGCTGAATTTTTTTATGAGTTCTTACAGGCTTCCTGTTAGAGTTTCTTGTCTTTTAAATGTATAATCATGTTGTCAGTAAATAGGGATAGTTTGAGTTCTTCTTTTCCTATTTCTATCCCTTTAATTTCTTTGTTTTGTCTATTTGCTGTGGCTAGACTTTCAAGGACTACGTTGAGTAGGAGTGGAAAAAGAAGGCATCCCTGTCTTGTTCCAGTTTTTATAGGGAAAGCCTTTAATTTTTCTCTATTTTGAATGATGTTGGCTTGGGTTTAGCCTATATTACTTTTCCAGTGCTGAGTTATGTTCCTACTATCCTTAGGTTTTCTAGTGTTTTGAGCATGAATGGAAGCTAAATTTTGTCAAATGTTGTATCTATTGAGATAACCATGTCTTTAAGTCCATTTATATGGTGAATTATATTTATTGATTTCCCTATTTTGAACCAACCTTGCATACCTGGTATGAACACCACTTAATCACTGTGCACTATCTTTTTACTATGTTTTTGTATGTATTTTATTAAGAATTTCTGCATCTATGCTCATTAGGGATATTGGTCTGAAGTTTTCTTTCCTTGATGTGTCTTTGGTTTGGATATCAGGGTGATACTAGCTTCATGGAATGAATTTGGAAGGGTTCCTTTCTTTTCTATTTCATGGAATAATTTGAGGAGGGTTGGTGTAAGTTCCTCTTTGAAGATCTAGTAGAACTCAACTAGAATCCATCTGGTTGTGGGCTTTTCTTTGTTGGTGGAATTCTGATGGTGTCTTCAGTTTCATGGCTTAAAATTGATCTGTTTGAATTTTGTATGTCCTCCTGATTCAATTTTGGTACATCATATGTCTCTAGAAATTTGTTGATGTCTTCAAGATTTTCTATTTTATTGGAGTATACATTTTCAAAGTAATTCGGATTATCCTCTGTATTTAAGTTGTTAAGTTCTGGTGATATTTCTTAATTCATCACAAATTTTAAATTGAGTTTTCTCTTTTTCTTCATTAGTTGGCTAAGAATTTAACAATTTTGTTTATTTTTTCAAAGAACAAAAATTTTGTTTCATCAGTATTTTAAATTATTTTGGGTTGTTTCAATTTCATTAATTTCAACTCTGATTTTGATTACTTCCTGTTTTCTATTGCTTTAATGTTGATTTTTTTCTTCTTTTTTCCAGAGCTTTGAGATGTAAAGGTATGTTATTTATTTGGTGATTTTATATTCTTTAAATGAATAAGCTCAACACAATGAACTTTCCTCTTAGAACTACTTTCATAATGTCCCAGAGATTTTTGATATGTTTTGTTACTATTCTCATCTACTTCTAAGAATTTTTTCATTTCATCCCTAATTTCTTATTCAGTGTATTATTTAGTCTTCACATGTTAGAGTAGCTTCTATTTTTTTATTTTATCATTAATTTCTAATTTTATTCCATTATGATTTGAATAAATGCACAGTATTATCTCTATTGCTGTATGCTTCCTGTATTTGATTTTCCATTTCATTCTTAAGGTTTGGGAAATTTTCAGACATTATTTCATTGAAAAGATTATGCATTTCTTTGGTTTGTATCTCTGAGCCTTCATCTATCCTGATTACTCTTAAATTTGGTCTTTCCATGTTATCCTGTATTTTTTGTAAGTTCTGTTCATGGTCTCTTAACATCTTTTCTCCATGGTCAACTTTATTTTCAAGATTATATTTTTTTATCTTCATTGCCTGAGACAGGCTTCCAAGTGTTCTAGTCTGCTAGTGATACTTTTCAATGAATTTTTGATTTGGCTTAGTGATTTCTTCATTTCTAGGATTTCTTCTTGTTGTTTTTTTTCTTTTCTTTTCAGAATCTCTCTTTATTGAAGTGATCTTTTGCTGCCTGTATTTTCTCCCTTAAATTATCTTTTACCTCACAGATCAATTTAACTATTAACACTCTAAGTTCCTTTTCTAACATTTCTTCCACTGTAGTGTCAATGGATTCTCTTTTTCACACACTTTGTTTTGTTTTGTTTTTTTTTTTGAGGCAATTTGTTCCATTGCTTTTTCATGTTGTTTGTATATCTACCCATCCAACAGATTATTTTGAGGCAGTAGAGTTTCTACCTTGTGGACTTATTGTGTCCCTGAAGGCTTCCAGTACCTCAAGGTTTAGGGAGAGATAATAACAACAACTGATGCAAATAATTTACACCATTATACTAAATAGCTCTTGCAATGAAATCTGTAATGATGATTGTCACAATGATCAGAAATGATATGATCAGCTATTGCCCATGCTAAAAACATTGTTTACATGAGGGTTTACAATTTCCATGGTGACCAGGAATTGAAAAGAAGTAGGATGTGATGATTATGAGGGAGAAAGAGAGAAAATAGAACTAAAAAAAATAAAGGATGAGTAAAAGAGAGAACAATAGAGATTGGCTGTTAGCAGAGGGAAAGAGAGAAAGTTGAGAGAAACTGTTGAGAGTAAAAATGCATAAAATAAAAATAAAAACATAAAAATAAAATAAAATAATATAAAAATTAAAAATAAAGGTAAAAAATAAAAAATACAAAATATAAAAAATAAATAAAATATTACAAGATAAAATTAACATGTAATAATCAAGTATCTTAGTCTTCAAAATGTTGCCCATGAAAAATAACTACTTAAAATAAAATGGTAAAAATGAGAAAAAATAAAAATACATAAATAAGTATACAGTTAAAGATAGTGTTCTTTAAGAGGAAAAAAAGAGATAGGGAAGTTAGAAAAGTGTTTTAGGATTTAAGAGGTGAGAAGAGCAAATGCAGAGGCAACATAGGATGTGTTTATAGGGGGAGAACAAAGAAATAGAAGTAAAAGAATAAAAGGAAGAGTGAGAGAGAGAGAGAGAGAGTAAGAGTTTGGCTGTTGGCAAGTACAAAGAAATAGAAACAAAAGAAATCAAGAGTTGTGAAAGAGACAATAGAAATCGAATCAAAATATACTAATCAAAAACCCAACCCTCAAAAAAACAGAGAATGAAAAAATAACTACCTTGAAGAAATACCAAAACTGAAAAAGCAGAAACAAATAGGTATGTGTACAAATGTATAAAAGTCCATCACGTATCAATCAGTACACATTCAAAAACAAAACAATACAGAACAAAAACAAAACAAAATAACCTTCAAGAGTAGCCTTCAAGAGTCTTTGCCTGCTGTCTGTGCCAAACTGCCTTTCCCTTCCTCATCTTCCTTTCTCAGTGGGAGGTTGTGAGTGGTTGTGGAAGTTTCTTTCAGCTTAACATCCTCAGTATTGTTGTCTTTGAGTTCTCTGAGATGAACTTCTGCAAACTCCCAGGGATGGAGATTTGGTCTGCTATCACCCCAGGTGTTTTATTATGTGGGAGTTTTCAGGCATTAATAAATGAATGCACTTCTAGGACTGTACCCCACAACTCACCCCAGCGCACCACCTGTGGAAATGGGGAGTCCTTCCTTCTCCACTTCTGTTGTTCCAGCTACTGCTCTTTTTTGGTTTCTTAAGAACTGTTTCCAAGCACTGAGCTCAGTTACTCCCCCTACTCCTTCAGTTTCTCCCTGCCATTGGTCTTGTCCTTCAGATTCAGTGTAGTAGAGGAGGGGGAGCTGGCTTTCTCTGGCCTACCTGATCTTTATTAACCCCAGGCACAATGATCTCCATGCCAGAAGTTCTGCATGCCAGAATCTCCTGATTTGCTAGGCTCACTTTAGATCTCCTGGTTGGCATCTGCTGAATTCTTGTATTGGTTTCATCTGGAAACTCAGAGATCTAAGTTCCCAGTCGGAGTTCTGCCATCTTATGGAGATATTAAGTGTTTCCTGCTTGGGCTCCCTCTACACAGCTGGCAGACCATGGCTTTCATATACCAGTTTATTGGGCCCAATAGCTTCTGGTTGACCCTGGGCTGGTTGCCCCTCAGATCCTGGGATTCCCCACACCAAAATTTTCCCAGCCCTTATAGATCCTTTCTGACCTTGTGTATCTTCCCCACTCCTGCCCATACCTCAACCCCAATTCTGTTCCTTACCCTTGTCTGATGTACTCAAAATGCCCCAGTCTTCAAGACTCTCTGTCCAATATGGTATATCAGTAGAGTGTTTTGTTTTGTTTTGTTTTGTTTTGTTTTGCTTTGCCACTCACCACCCAGAGAAGTAGTTACTCACTGTACTGAATCTTGAGTCACGGAACTGTGAGAATTCACTTCCCACTAATCTAACATATTGTCTCTTTTAGGAACACTACTTTTAGAGCATACCACCAAAGTGATTTCAAACTTAATCAGAAAGTGTGTTATACAGTTAAAAATAAACTAGGAGAGTAAAGTGGGTTGTGTTGAAATAAGGGAGCCAAATGTTCATCACAAATTGAAATATCAAAAACTGCATGAAAATTTTACCCAGAACTATAAAAATAAATGCAGAGTAAATACATATTAGACCTTGCCACAGGAGGACAGAGAATGAAAGAGATGAACACCTTATTTTCCTAGTTTTGTAGTGCAGTTTGTGTTTGCATGTATGTAACAACATGAGTGAACCTTAAGGAAATAATGAAAAGTGAAATAAGTCAATCCCAAAGGACAAATACTGCAGAAATCCACTTATATGTAGTATCTAAAATACTCACAAAAGTAGAGTAGAATGGTGGTTTCCAGGAATATATTTCCATTCAATGAGCATAAAATTGCTGTTGTATGAAGTGAATAAGGTCCATAGACCTACCATAGAGCACCATGTTCATAGTTAACTACACTGCATTACACACTTAAAAATTGGTTAGAAAGGGAGTTCTGTATCAAGTGCTTACTGCAATTTTTAAAAGAGATTATATATTTGAATAGCGAAAGAAAGATACATTTTTTTTTTCAGCACAGTTGCTACAATAAAAAGAAATTTGATTTGATATTGGCAACCATTTTTGGACCCAATGATTTTTGGTTAGTGGCTTCTGAGTCCAGCTGTGGCTGACTTTCATAACACCACCTGTCAATTGCAATATGATCACTTCGGCAACTTTTTTCCATTCTATTTCATTTCAGTCATGGTATACAGGGAATCACAAGCAATGTTTAAGTAGGAAAATACAAAGCATTCCTGAAGTATGGAGGTTGAATAATTTGAAAATAATTCTTTAATAAAATACTATTAATATCAAAACAGCCATGAAGAATGTGGATTGTTTCTTCAATGATAATCCACGCTTTTCAAATTTCTCAGGGAAAAAGTTGGGAAAATGATTATCGCTAAAAATGTTGCAAGACCAAAATCTTTTGAATAGGTGCTTTTCTGTTAAAATACTGTGAATTAGATTTTGTATCATAATTAATGATATTGGGAAAATATGAGTTATGAATACCTCATGGCAGGAATATCCCAAATTGATAACATGCAATACAAAGGTAAGCATGACTTGATAATTAATTGAAATAAATGAAAACAAATGATTTTACTGCAGATCATGATCAAAATCTTGCTAAAGCAAAGGAAAAGTCCTCATTTGTATTAGCTGAATACAGAGGATAGATCTTTTATATTAAATAAAACAATGAAGAAAATCTCAGAAGAAATACAGAAGGAATGCATTTGTATTTTGTTTGTGCCCCAAAATTTAGGAAATTGAATATTTATTCAACACATGTGAAAAACACATGCACTTTGATTCATTTTAATAACACACTTAGGTATCTCAGTAATGATCTCCTGAGATTTCTATACAAATGACATTTTGAAAGAATTAGAAACTATGATCCCTACAGAACAAAGTGCTAAATTAGATATTAAAAAGAAACAATAAGAAGAATTTTGTCAAAAGATAAATCCATACACAAGATTCTTTGGCATTCTCTAAGGAGATGAACATTGTATAAATTTAAATATTTGACAAGCCTTTTTTAGAATGTGTCCTCAGATATTCAATCCATCATTATATAAATATTTTGATTAAAAATATTTGGTACTGACATATTTTTAGTATGAAGACATCAACATAGATTTTGTCATCATATATATGAATGTACATATATTCACTTTATGTAATTCTTTCCAAAATAAAATCATGGTATTTAAGGTAAAACCAAGTATTTTTCAAAGTTTTAAAAGAAAATGAAGAAGATAAATGCAATTTTAGTGGTGGGTAGGATACTCAAAATTTTGTTATTAAAATTGAAGCTTAATCTATATTAATATCCAAAACAAGGCATTTTTCCATCAACTTGAACAAATGAACATTCTAGTAACATTTTACAATTTTAAAAATTTATTGAGAGTGATATTGATTGGAGAACTTCTACATATAAGCCACCAGGGGCATAAGGACAAAGGTAGAACAATCTGGTAGAGGAAAAAAAAAAAACACTTGTCAATCATATCTAGATTAGCAGGACATGCTAAGAGATTGTGTGTCTTTGATAGAAAAAGATGAATAAGAAATATAAAGAATAGAGTATAAGATATTAAAAAATTATTAGTGTTTATTTGTGGTCTATGTCATTCAGAGAACATTGAAACCATCCATTGTGCCAAGAGTTCTCAATAATGGTAGTACCTCTAAACATTTCTATAATGTAACACAGCTTCTCTTGAGCTTTCCAGAGATTCAAAATTTTACAAGAATTTCTAAGAATAGGAATCTACATCTGCAAAGAAACAGGAGACTGTCTGGGGAAAGAAACCCAGCTACATGCAAACTTGAAGAAATAAAAACATGGATGTGGATATTTCAACATTCACACATACCAATGTGTATAAATAGATGAGAGAACTATAAAAAGTCATAAGCTTGGTATTATTTAAGCAAGTGATTATGAACAGGAATCTATGTGCAGCAGAAAATTTTGAAAGCCTTCTTTATTTGTAGATTTTATGTAGAAGTTAATGTTAGTTACTTTGTGTATATAACTATAAAAAAATTTCTAAATTTTATCTAAGCATGTTTAATTTAACCATAAGTATGTGAGTCTGTATTTAGAAGAAAATATAATGAACTACAGAAAATGTTCAGTGACATGAGTGTTCTTTGTAGAAACTCTAATTTTTATTTTCCAGTTACTTTAAAACAATTCATTTTGTAAGAAACATAAAATAGGATTTCTATGGCACAGTCAAATTTGTGTACTTTATGGCCATTTGTAAATGAAATAGCTGAAAGTTTATATTTAGTGTTCTCAACTTCATGCATGTTAATTTTAGTCCCTAAAAGCAGAAAGGAAAGGAAACATGAATTTTAGTCCAAAAAAATCCCAAACACTGTGTAAGTTATTCAAAATAGTTATATATTTAGAACACCATCTCATGCTTACACTCTGAGAATGGAGGACATGTCCCAACTTTTTTTTACAAGACCAACACAACCTGATAAAATATTATAAAATCAGAAAACAAAAGACCAATGACTTTTATGAAGATATGAATAAAAATATTCACACTCAGGTCTATCAATTTATGAAATAATTCACCAGGACCAAATGGGTTCATCTCAGGAAAGAAAGATTGATGTTATTTAAAATACATTGTCAGTCACTAAATAACGACATAAAGTAACAAAAAAAGAAATCATCTTCATTTCAAGAGTCACACAAGCATTGGAAAAATGAAATCTCCATTGATGATAAAAATGGGGAAAGATATTAACTTCCTTGCTGTAATGGAAGGCCACTGTGAAACATTTACAGCTGAAGTTTCAGTTAATCTTAAAAAGTTGAAACTTCCCATGAGTATACATCAAGTATACTCCCTCCTACCATTTGCAAGAATATTGTCCTGGATGCCATAACATTACAAGATGGCAACAAGAAATGGCTAAAATGATGAAGAATAGAAATAAATAATGATACCTATCTGTGCTTTCATTTGACATTAATATTTGCTTACACACTTCTTCAAAGAACCTAACAAGAACACAACCATTCCAGCAAGTAAATTTAGAATCATTCCAGGATACAAGCTAAATATATGAGCATAATTAACTTTATATAAGGACAGAAATTGAAGGGGAAAGTACATTGAAGAATTCAATTTTAACATAGCCAAAAATCTTATTGTACAAAAAATGATGGAAAGATCATGCAAAACGTGATCAAGTGAACTAGAAACTAAAAAGCAATATTTAAAAAATACACTGCTAATTGTTTAAAAATAATTATTTAATATTAGTGTTTAGAAACTTCAATTACATATAAATATCCTTTCTATCTAAATTAATTCATAGTGAGTAGAATCAATAACATGAAATGCATATATTTCTTCTATGTCAGATCCTTGGTAGTACATGAAGAACCAGAACATTGAATAAGAATGCTGAGTCTGCCAAAAAGTCATGGGAAAATGGTTTGGAGTCCCATGGACTTTTAAAAATGTTAATGAATCTATTAATTAAAATTAATATTCCTATATGATTTGTAGCTACCATGTTAGGCTAAGAACTGTGACAGTACCAATTTTGCAACTAAATACAGTTTCAGTTCACCCTTGAAGCAATGATTCTGATCCCCATGGATATTTTTTCATGATTTTTATGTTCCAATTTAGCTCTATTAAGTCATGTTCTTCCCTCCTGCTTATGAATCATTTAGATGTAATGAAGTCTTACTATAAGGGTGATGAGGAGAACTTCACACGGATTTCCAGTGCAAGATGAAGCTGAAGGTAAATTTTATTTCTCTATGTTTTAGATAGCTTTTTATTCCTGCTGTAACCACAAAGCCTAACAAGAACAATTGAAGGAGGAAAAGTTTATTTGAGGCTCATGGTTGCAGAGGCCTCAGTCCATAGACAGGGGGCTTCCGGGGCGGGCGAGGCAGAATATCATGACAGAAGAGTATGGTGGATGAAGTGGCTCAGAACATAACAAAAGGAAGCCCAGAGATAGATAAAGATAGAAAGATAGATGGTAGATGATAGATAGATAGATAGATAGATAGATAGATAGATAGATAGATAGATAGACAGACAGATAGATATAGATTTCTCACCACAGCAAAATATAACCAAACCCCAAAGACATGGCCCCAATGACCCACCTCCTACAGTCACATACTAGGTTCCTAAGGTTACCACCTGGTTAATCCCTATCATGGAATTCCTGCACAGATGAGGTGAGGGTTCTCAGAACCTAATCATTTCACCTCTGGTCTTTCTTGCATTGCCTCACACATGAGCTTTGGGGGAACACCTAATATCTAAAGTATAACACAGCACCAGGAAATTACAGTGACTTTTGTTTCTTCATTCAAAAATAATGGTGTCTGACACTACTTGTTTGGCACGGATTATATTAAAATGAATAAAACTGTGACCCAAATTAGCTTTCCATCTAGTGGAGGGAGACCTTTGTAAGGGTTGGGTGGATGGGAGAGATTAAAAGAAGCAGAAAGAGGAAAAAAAGAATCATTTACACATAGAAAAGGGGTAAGAATGCTTCCTAGGCAGAAGGAAGATATATTTTGAAACAAATGTGCTTTTATTTTTCTACACCACATGTTGTGGTGCTGATGGTAATAGAATAGGTCTATTAGTGAATTGGGCCCTTTACATAAGGATATGTGGAGTCTTAGAACCAGATACATTTGGGAAATAAGTTGGAAATCAATACTTAAGCCAAGCATTTCCTCAAATACAACTTGTGGTATTTGTGGCTCAGGTTTGTTTTTTTGAACATTGATTCTTGAATGGATTTTTCATCCCACTATCCTTCGTGGCTAACCAGTTGAAGTTCTAGTTTACAGCATTAACTTAATTTCTCAGGAAAGCCAACAAATAAAGCAGTTGTGCCAGTTATTAAAGCACAATTGTACTTTAACTTATTTTAAAAAACCTGATGTGTGGTGAAAATATTCTCAACATCTAGAATATCAAGTTTGAAACACATAGTGAAAGAGGCAAAAGATAAAAACTAGCAATTCATTAGAAAGGAAACCCAGTGGAATCTAGTCAGTTTGAAATTCCTCAGTAACTAGGACAATGCAAATTACATCAACAAAAAGATACTAGTTTTACTCACCTGATTGTCACACAGAAATGAAAAAGAATTCATTTGTTTCTCCTCACCAGTTGGAATAAGTTCTTGGAACATAGGTCTATATAAACATGTTTTGAATAAATAAAAGCCGACTAATGTCAAAGGTTACAAGTGTTGTGGAGATTCAGACACACTACACAACTGAGTTGTGTGAGTTTGGTGCAGTCAGTCTGAAGTGAAAGCTTCATGAAATTACACGCAGTATCAGTCTATCTCTGCACATTCTTCCTCTGAAGGAAGTCATGCATATGTCCATAAGGAAGCATATTTGAAGTGTTCTTCACGATACTATTGCAGACATGAGGAGGCAGAGGCAATCTTTGAAAAGCATCAAGAATCTATCTTAAAAAAGAAAGTCATTTTTTGTCTTATCAGTGTTTATTTTCTTCTGTTTTT
The DNA here is from genome assembly GCA_020662805.1 of Glaucomys volans. Lineage (NCBI taxonomy): Eukaryota > Metazoa > Chordata > Mammalia > Rodentia > Sciuridae > Glaucomys > Glaucomys volans. Next base: position 520,111 of record JAJEJO010049589.1, read on the forward strand.
AACCATTGTGAAAAAAATATGTGCCCATGGACACTTCTGGCAACCTGCCCTAGATTTTCCTAAAAAATGTTATTTTTGCTTATCTTAATATATGCTTCTGTACTTAAAACCATTCTCTCCTAACGTATGTGAGAATAGAAGAGACAGAGATCAGAAAAAATATATTTCAACACTGTTTGGGGAATTTAAAGAGATTTAATAAACTATGGTTTCCTTCTTTTCACTTCACATTGAATATTTATTTATTCATTACTTAGTTGTTATTTATTATTACTTATTATTTTTGCTCTTGAAATTAAATGTATTTCCCTTTTATTCTTCTTTTTACCCCTCCTCTTCCCTTCATCCTTCTCCTTGTTTTTATTTTCTTAACTGTTTTATACAAGGAACTTATATTTTTTTTTCTTACCAAAAAAGAAAATTGTTCCTTTTCCTCTTCCTTCATGTCCTTACTTTCTCCCTGACTTATTTTTCATTATATTTTTCAAAATCGCTCATTTCTTAGGAAGACATAAAGGCCTCATAACTTAGACAAAGCTTTTCAGTGTCTGCTGAAGTTACTGAAAAGCACAAGAAACTCAGGTCCACAGTAGGGGCCTGTAGAAGACTAGTCAGAGGCAATTCCTCACCAAGGGGCGAGAATGAATACAATATATTTATGAGACCTGCTCAGTTTGTCACATTCTGTTACTTAAATAAATGGTCATTTCACAATAAATCAATTGTAGTTTAATTGGAATGCTAATTAGACTATTCATAGGAAAGTATGACTTAAAAGAAGTCACTCAGCACATAGGAAACAGCATAGCATTTACCAAGAGATATAAAGAAGAAAGAATTTGCAAACATCTACTTGATGTACAGGTAGCATTTTTTTCCACTTGAAGGAAAAAAAAAAAAAAAGAAACTATACAAATCACCAAACCCCTAATGCAATGTAATGTAATTTTATTATATTCCTAGGGGAGTAAATTATTAGTTCGGACTTCATAACAATAATCAAGTAACGTTTTTCAGCCAGGTAAGCTTTAAAAACCATGGAAGAAAGAAGAATTATAATCTGAATGTTTTCATAGGGAGTTAAAGATCAATTATCCTAAAAATTTTAGTTTCATAGTCTCATTAAGACTCAAGGAAATCACTTTTACCAGAGAAGGGAAAAACCTCAGACACAGACACACAAAACCATAGAAGTTTCTGCTGGGAAATGAGGTTCTTCCATTGTAAGACCTTATTCATCCACATGATCCTAAGTGTGTTAAATTTCACAAAGTAAGTGTACTAACTGCATGCTAGTTTATAGAAAAAAGGAAGAACTAATCAAATTAATTCATTTACAGAAATTTTACTATATTTGCACAAAATATTTTATTGAGGTTCCATTTTATAATTATTTTCACTTAAAAATAAGTCAATTAAAGTCAATTGAAGTCATGAAAATGTACATGTCACTACATATCAATTAAATATAGGTAAAATGGCCCTGCTTTAGTTTCTAAATTGGATAAAATTAACACTCTGAGGATTCCTTATTAGTTAAGTAATTGAAGCCCATTCAAGTTATTTAGAATGCTATATGTTCTTAATAATTTTATTAAATTATTTTTAAAGAATACCTTCATTGAAATACCTACATTACATATATAAATATACATGCTATATATATGTATATGTGTAATACACATATTAGAGGTATGAGAGCAATTAATATTTTGTTTCCACTTTTTTCAAAATTCAGAACTTAATGGCAAATTTTTATTTGTAGCAAACCACTTCTAGAAATATTTGTGGTTAAACGTTTTAATCCTCTTGCATTTTCTCTTAATTTGCAGACTGTCAAATCAGTGACAGTAAAAAAAAAAAAACTTCAATTAGATTTATGAGAAAAAATTCCTTTATAAAGTCCTATCACTGAAGGCTTATTTAACTGCTTTCTGACCCCTTTTTCAGAATTCCTAACACTACAGTCTTCTACGAGCAAATATAATCTAGAGTGAAAAGAGTGGATTAAAAGGTGACAGGTGACATTGAAAAGAGATTTGAAATGACACAATGTATGTTATGAAATTTTGACTTCTCCTGTCAAATCTTCATTTCCTAAAGCAACCTGGGGTCTTCATCAGTACAAAGTTTATTTATAATTTTTATTTGTTTCAACTTAGGAACACTAACAGTGAATTTAATTGAAACTATTCTGATCTGAGCTTTATTGCTGTGTTTCATAAAAGAAAAAGGCATAAAACAGATATTTAAAATAGTCTGACCTTCATTTGTCTTGGATTGAAAGCATGTTTTTCACCAGAATCAGCCAATATAGAAGGGGCAATTCATCAGACAGTACTTACATTCAGGTGGATTAATTACAGGAATATTATAAGAAAGCCATATTCCCAAGTAATAAAAGCACTTAAAAAATCTATAGAGACTGTTGTCCCAACCTTGAATGGATATACAGTTTCAAATTATGTAGCCAGTGTCAGCAGGTTCTACTTTTAAGGTGCTGCAACTGTGCAATATTTCCAAGGGTATGTGATCAGAACGATGTAATCAAGACGCGCGTCGGCACATATCCAACTTGTTTGTCCAGTCTATTCTTGAGGTCAGCATCCTTGCCCAGAAGGAAGTCTCAGGGGTTCAAGAAAAGATGGCTACTCTTTTTGATGTCTAGGTTGAAATTTCCTGAAACTGAAGAAATTGTAAGAGACAACCCTTTAGTTGATGTCTCTCCTTTAACACCATTCTTGTTTGCACTAACACATTGGACATTGGTCCTACCATCAGCTATTCAAGATAAAATGAACAGTTCTTAACATATCATTCATAGATCTTTATAATGATTTATTAGTTCAATTTTCCAATGTGACCTTTAGCTAGACTTTCTAGAAACACTGAACACAAACCACTCCAGTGTATCTGTTCTCAGAAGTCATGCTTATTTCTTACATTTCTTGCTTTCTTCATCTTCCTAGAAAGTCATTTCCTAGCATCTATATCTAGCTATTTCCCATTCACCCTTCAAAATTTATCTCAAGCATTGTGGGGGTTTTTCCATGTTCCTTGTGGATGAGGGGAAGATTTTCTGTTGGAGGACAATGGTGCCAGCAATCAATTAATTACTAATAAACTTATCTAATCAATAAACACAAGAGCCAATGCTCTTTCAAATGGAAGGGTGTATGATGGATCAGGCCATACCATATCTGGCCTCCAACAAGATGGAGAAGCCCCAACTTCACCTTTATTTATAGTCCCACAGGTAAAGGGGCCAAGACCTGGGGGGGGGGGGGGGCTGCTTCTGTGAGGAACTGGATGGGGTGGAGTGAGGGAAGGCATTTGCTTAGAGAATTAGCATTTCCTCAGGGGTGAGCCACTCTGTACAGGGTCACTTACTCACCAATGATCTGGAACAGTCTCTCATGATTGCCAGTTCCTGGGAGTCAGACCCATGTATCCCATGGCTCAGCCAAGCCTGATTCTGCTAAAATGGATGGCTACCCACAAAGCATTATGTTTTCATTCTTTTCCATATGACATCACAGATTAGAAGTTTTTCCAATGCATGTTCACCATTGATTTACACACTTTCTTAAATATTAGCAATTTAATTTGGTAGTAATTAGTAGTGCACAACTAAAAGAGAAACAGTGTATGTTTGAAAAAGCATGAATATTAAGGTCAGACTGACCTGGTTCAACTCTACCCCCAAGTAACTGTTCTCTTTTGGGAAAGTTAATTTATTTTATAAGTTGAAAGTAACATTATAAATTTTTGTCATATATAACATGTTTTGAATTATATATATGTATATATATGCACACATACACATACATTTATGTAGACATTATGGAATGGTTAAATCTAACTAATGACTAAGTGCATTACATCATATAGTTATCATTTGCGTGATGAGAATGCACACATCCATTTTGTCCACATTTTAGAAAAATATATTTTATTAATGACTCTATTTTTCTATTTACACAAATTTTTTATTTATTTCAACGTTTTATAGTTTTACAAATAAAAGCTCATATTTTATTAAATGTATTCCTAAGTGTTATATTCATTCTATTTTTATTTGTTCTTTTTAAGTGTATACTACAGTAGAATGTATTTTGACATATTATACATACATGGAATATAACTTATTTTAATTCATATCTTGTACTTGCAGTTGTACATGATGTGGAGTTTACCTGGCTGTGTATTCATATATGAACATAGGAAAGTTACATCTGATTCATTTTACTGTCTTTCCTATTCCCATCCTCCATCCCTTCCCTTGATTCCCTTTTGTCTAATCCACTAAACTAGCTCTGCCCCACTCCCCTTACTCTTTTTGTATCTCATATCAGAGAAAACATTCAACCTTTGTTTTTTCTAATGAATCTTATTAAATCCTTTTTTTTCTCTTTTGGAAAATGAGAGCTAAAAGTTTCTACAATAAAATAAAATTTTAACATTTATTTATTTATTTATTTATTAATATATTTTACCTATAAATATTTAGAGAGGGGTAGAGAGAGAGAGAGAGACAGAGACAGAGGGAAGGAGAGAGAGGGACTAGTCCCTAGAGGGACTAGGCACTGTGAATAGAAAATGCATTGATTTATACAGGCTAGGGTTTTATCTCATAATAAAAAATGTGTGATAAAAAGTTTTTCCTAAATTTAGTACTTAGGAATTAAAGAGAATGGGTGAAATAATAATCCAATGCTTTCCAACTAAATTGTTGGAATAAATTATTTAGCTCCTGGAAGAGGAAAGCTTTCTTATCAAAGACATTTCTCTTTGTTGAATTCCAGATAATAATAGTGAATTAGCAACAAACCATCATGGTATTGAAATTAAATAGAATGGAAGGAGTCCCTAGGTCTGTAAATTCATATACCTCAGGGAATATGATATATAACTCTGTAATATGTATGTTATTAGTTGACAGATTTCACATTTTAATTTTCAGAATCAATACTATGTATACATATTCTACTCTTACAAAAGTATATCTTAATTCTATCACTTTGATAATATTTAGCTCATTATCAACTTCTACCACTGCATAAATAATATTGTTTTATACTTACAGGTGTACATATATGTATATTTTATTCACCATGATTTATTTATATTGTGCATTGTACTAATTTTGTGTTACTATAACAATATACCTGCAGCAAGAAAAGAAGTTGATTTAACTCACACATCTGGAGATTCAAAATCCAACATTGGCTTGCCATATTGATTTATTCTTTGATGAGGGCCTCACAGCAGACGGCCTCACATCATGATAGGGACATGTGTGAGAGTATATATTCACACCTACTACATAACTTTTGTATCAATCATTTCCTTATTTGCAAGTATATGTGTAGATTAATTTCCTGAAAGGGGAATTGCCATATCAAATAATTTTAGCATTCATATTTTTATTAGTGCATTATTGCTATACATAATAGTGGGGTGCATTTCGACATAATCACACATTCATGGAATATAATATTTTTCATTTCGGACATCAATACCTTCTCCTTCCTTTTCCTCTCCCTCCTGTGGCCTTCCCCCATCTATATATTGGTTTTATAAACTGTTACTTTATAGGATTACATAACAGTGGAGTTCATTATGTATGATGCATTCACACATGCACACAGCATCATATAGCCAAACTCACTCTGTTGTTCCTCCCCTTTCCTGATATTTCCTCCTCTCCATTAACCCCATTCTCAATCCGTCTTATCTACCTTCTATTTTCATGGTGCTTCTTCCTTTCTTTCCCTTGTCTGACTGTATAGTTTCCACATATGAGAGAAAATGTTCAAACCTTGACTTTCTGAGTCTGGTTCATTTCACTTAGCTTGATGTTCTCTAGTTTTCCTCCATTTACTGACACATGCCATAATTTCATTCTTCTTTACAGCTTAGTAAAAATCCATTGCTATATGTGCCACATTTTATTTACCATTCATCTGTTGATGGGTACTTGGGCTGGTTCCATAGATTGGCTATTGTAAGTTGTGTTGCTATAAAAATTAATTTGCCTGTATTTGTATGCTGATTTTATGTTCTTCTGGGTAAATACCAAGGCATGAGATAGCTGGGTAGTTATGGTAGTTCCATTTCTAGTCCTTTGAGGAATCTCCATGCTTCCTTCCAAAGTCATTGTACTAATTTGCAATTCCACTAATAAAGTATGAGTATACCTTCCCTGCCCCCATCCTTACTACTATTTATGCTTAGTTACATTTTTGATATTTGCCATTCTCATTGGAGTGAAATTATATTTAAATGTAGTTTTTATTTGCATTTACCTGATTGCGAGAGGTTTTGAACTTTTTCTCATGTATTTGTTGGCCACTTGTATTTCCTCATTTGAAAAGTGTCTGTGTAGTACTTTTCCCCATTATTAGACATTTTTTTCGGTGTTAAGTTTTTTGAGTTCTTTATATATACCACATATTAATCTCTTGTCAGTAGGGTAGCTGGCAAAGATTTTCTCCCATTTTGTAAGCTTACATATTACACATTTAATTATTTGCTTTGCTGGGCAGAAGCTTTTTAATTTGATGCATCACATGTGTTGTTTCTTAGTTTTATTTATTGAGCTCTAGGGTTCTTGGTGCCTGCACCAATATGTTGGAGTGTTGAGCCTGTGTTTTCTTCTAGCAGTTACAACGTTTTTGGCCTAATTCCCAGGTCCCTGAGTTGACCTTTGTGCAGGGTGAGAGACAGGGATCTAGTTTCATTTTTTACATTTGTATAGCCAGCGTTTCCAGCATATTGGTTAAAAAGGTTCTATCTTTTCTCCAATGTTTGTTTCTGGTACTTTTGTTGAGTATTAGATGACTGTATCTATGAGGGTTTGTCTCCATGTCTTCTATTCCATTCCATTGGTACTTATATGTTTTGATGCCAATGTCTTGCTGTTCTTCATTACTCATACTCTATAGTACAATTTGAGATCAGGTATTGTGATACCTCCTGCATTTTTCTTTTTGCTCAGGTTTTCTTTTTATTCTGGGTCTCTCATTCTTCCAAATGAATATTAGGACTATTTTTTCTAGTTCTGTGAAGAACATCATTAATATTTTGGTGGGGATTACAATGACTCTTTATAACAGTTCTAGTACTATAGCCATTTTGATGATATTATTCCAAGAACCTGTGATACCTTTCTTCTAATACCTATCTTCTAATATCTTCTTCAATTCCTCTCTTCAGTGTTTTATAGTTTTCAACACAGAGGTCTTCATCTCCTTGGTTAGATTTATTCCCAAGGTGGTTTTGTTTGATGTTGTTATTTTGTTTGTTTGTTTGTTTTTAGGTTATTATAAATGGGATAGTTTTTCTGATTTCCTTCACTATAGGAGTGTAGGAAAGTTATTGATTTTTTTATGTTGATATATCCCACTACTTTGCTATAGTTGTTGGTTAGCTCTAAAAATATTCTGGTGAAGTGATTTGGATCTTCTAGATTCATGATCATAGAATTTATAATTCTGAGTATTTTCAAATATCCTTTTATATAGGATTATATTAATTATATTTCAGAAAAATGTAAGAATTTCTGTTTTCTCACTTTATCACACATACATAGTGTTCCAAAATTTTCAAATATTTAAAAATATATGTGAAATGTAATAACTCATGGAACTTTTTATTAATGTTTTTATTACTCTCTGTAAAGGTGAACATTTCTTTTATGTTTAGTGGGATGGATATAAAATTGTGGGCTCTCCTTTTTCTCCATTTGCATGCTGTTTAATACCCTGTTTAATTTCCCAATACATTGTCAAAGATTGGTAATAATCTAACTTTTTTCCTCTTGAATAAATTGGCCTTTTTTATTGCTTTGTCAATTTTTGTTTTATTTCTAGCAATTTTAGTACAATCTATCTCACTATTGGTTTTCTAAGCTTACTTTTCCGGGTATGGAGATTGCCCTTTCAATATAAGCTTTCAAATGATTTAAACACTTCAAAATTAGGAATTTTTCTTAAAATGTATTTTTTAGTATTTTGGTTATTTCATTGTGTTTTCTTATTCAGGGACCCTTAAAGATACATGTGTTAGAACTTCCTTGCCTAACTTCCCCATTTTGCAACATTCTTTACAATGTTTTCACCTGTCTTCTTTCTTTGAGTTTCCTTCTTTCACCTCCTTAGTCTAGTAAGTTGAAATTTTTCAACATCCATTCACTCTTTTTTTAAAAAATAAAAATAAAAATGGTCTTATTGTGTCAATTTTCAAATAAATACAGTCATACAGAGAAAAGTATATGAACTCCCACATGCCCATCACCTGCTTCACATTTATCCACATTGCCAGTCTTGTTTCAGCAACCTCCAGATGGGATATAAAACCTGGGGTTTACTTTAAATACTAGGAGGAGAAATACTCCAGGGAGAAGATTAATGGTAAGTCATTTTTTTAAAAAGTCTTCTGGGTTTTTCTTATAATTTGTTCTTTAGTTCTGGAAGGTTCTCTTTTATTCTTTGCCAAATATTTCATAAATTCTCTAATCTGCATTCTGAATATTTATAGTTCTCAGTTATATTTTTATATCTTTTATCATTTTCTTTTATTTTCATTATCATTTTGATCTAATCTATGGTTATTGTGCCCTGACATCTTTTATTTTCTGTATGGATATTACTCTGCTACTTATTCTTTTTATTTAAAAAAATTTGAATGGAATCTTGATCACAGTTACACTCTAGTGTTCATTGTTATATTAAATTTATTATGCCTGCCTTTTACAAAATGAATTATTCACAGAACATTTTATAATTTCACTTCTCTAAAAACTCATCTTCTATTACTTTTGCAAAGTGATAAAAAATGTGGTCTACTTTCTTATCTCTCCTACTTCTGTTACATTTCCCCACTATTATGTGGTCTTCTTTTTTTGCTCCCATTGAGCTCATCCTGTTTAATTAGGAAAGTATTCCTATCAGTTCCTCCTCAACATGAGGCTCTTTCCTAGATCAGCTAGCAAATTTTTCATGTTCTTAAAGCCAAAATGTCCTCAAGTTAGATAACATTTGTATGTAGAATAGATTGCTTTTCCTGTTGAATATTTTTGTCTTAAATTGCCCCAGTACTGCTTCCCAGTTTGTACTTATAGAATATTTGGGGACATTCTACTCTTTGCATCCCCTGTACTTTAACATAATTTATTTACTGATTGAAGTCTGTGACTTTTTTTCTGTGTTTTTCTATACCAAATTTCAGTACCACTTTTGTTCTTCACATCTCTTTCTGGACACATGTGTTGTTTCTCAGCTACAATCACCTCATAGATTTTTAAAATGTATTTATAGAAAAACATTTGGTCTTGGTTTTAATTCTTTCCTTGGCAAAATTTTTGTATTGAATGTTCTTTGTTTATGACTTCATTTTCCTTTGCTGAGACAATATGCTTACAGATCCAGCCAGAGTACTGAAGAAAGCATATTTTGCTGGTAGTAAAGTCTCCAGTTCCTATTAAAGGAGGCTCCATCATAATAAACGGCCCTTTCTATCTGGCTTCTATTTTGTTAGTAGAGGCTGAGAGTGGAAAAGAACACAGCACTTCTTATCCTCATGCTTACTGACTGCATTTTTAACAACTTTATTAAATTTCTAGGTTCTTGAAAAAGAATCTTTTGCATTCTTCATATAATTTGCAAATTTTCTTTCTATTGCCCTCAGAAGGACAGAATAAAACATATAAAAGAAAGCTTATCTACATCTATGTTAAATGAGAAGATTTTGATAATTATTTTGTAGGTTGCAGTAGCCCCCCTTTGTCCTGTGGGAATACATTCCAAGGTGTTCTGTGGATATCTGAAATCCAGACAGTACTAAAACCTATATATAATGTGTTTTTCTTATATATACATACCCAGATAAAGTTTAATTTATAAATTTGGCAGAGTAAGAGAGTAAAAACAAAATTTAGCAATTATAACAGTATGTTATAATAAAAGTATTTAAGACTTATGAGTTTTTTTTTATTTTCTGTAGTTTTCCATTTTATTTTTGAGTCACAGCTGACTATGAGTAACTGAAATGTAGAAAGCAAAACTGCAGGTAAGAGAACTACAATATATATTTGGGAGGGTTATATCTAAGCCAAACAAACATTCACTGAGAGCTTTCTCTGTGCTTATATATGAACCACATGGTGAACTTGCTAACAGGATAAAGTTGTATATATCAAAGAACACAGAAAGTATGCCAGCAAAAGATTTTATATTACACGGTGAAGAAATATATAAAAATAAACAGGGAAGTTGCACTTCAGAGGGCAATCAGATACGTAGAGAAAATAAAGTAAGGGTCATAAGGAAGGTCTAAAGTGGAAAAAGTTCTGGTCTTGTACATATGATGATCAGAAAAATCCCAGAAGTAGACTGAGCAAAAATTGGAAAAATGTGAGTAAGTGAACCAGAGAAGTAGCTGCTGAGGGCCTGTAGCCAGGAGTCTAAGCCCATTAAGAAATCAAGGGCTTTATTCTATTCTGATTTCAAGGCACTTTTACTGGTATCTTGTCCATGAATCAGATAATCTTGGTATTCAGAGGCATTTATTTATTTATATATCTTTAATTTTTTCATAGTTGTAGATGGACAGAATGCCTTTATTTTATTTTTGTCCATGTTTATGTGGTGCTAAGGATTGAACCCAGTGCTTCACATATGCGAGGCAAATGCTTAGCCACTGAGCTACAACCCCAGCCACAGAGCCATTTATTTTTAGTTCATGTCTTGAGACTTACTTTATACCTGTAGTGCTTTTCTACCTTTATATTACTTTGAATAAATTCCATATTTTGATTGATATTCTTCAGCAACATTATGGCTTATTACATTATTGATTGTGAAAATTCTCTGATAAATGATCACACAGCTCCTAAAATATTAATTAACACATATCTGATCACAATTTGATCCTTCCCTTATGGACTGAATTATGTCTTTTGAAAAACTATGTTGTAGTTCTAGCCCCTACCATGTCAGAATGTGACCTTTTCTGAAAATAGGGTTGCTATTGAAGTTAGTTAAGATGAAAACATCATGACTATGTCTTTATTAAAAGGGAATATTTGAACACAGAGATAGATGTGCACAGAGGGAAGACAAGGTGAACATATACGGGGAGATGGTGGTTATAACACTGGAATGATGTCAGTCACCACCAGAAGCTAGAAGAGTCAAGAAGAGATTCTGCTCCACAGTCATTAGGGTGCATGTGATCTTGCTAATACTTTAGTTCCCAAACTTTGTCCTTTCTCACTGTAAGAGAACAAGTAGGTGTTTAAAGCCACCCAGGTTTTGATTTTTTCCTATGGTGGCCCTAGGTAATTAGTATACCTTTTTATATATCTGCATTTTCCCTTCTCCTCATTGAGCTGTGCCAACCTATAAATAGAAAGATGCTGAATATATTTTTTGCCTTTTTATTACCATCAGCTTGTAAGATCCCTGCTCCTCTTACCTTTCCTATTTCACAACTTTGAAAAGGTACCAGCATCCACTGAGTCTTGTAGAGATATAGCAAGGATCTATTGGACAAGGTATTCCATGGTCTTCACCTAAAATTGGGGCAGGCACATAGAGAAATACCACCTGAAAACTAAACTCTGAGGAATTCACTCGATATCTGTATTCTAAAGCAATATTTCCCAAACACTGATGTACATATAAACCACATGGTGAGCTTATTAAAATGCAGTGTTCTGATTGCATATTGCAGTGTTCCGATAAGCTGCCTAATACTGCTGATGCTTTTGTTCCCAAAACGACATTTAAGCAAAGATTTAAAACTTGACCCAAAGATTCATGTCAGAAACCAAATATTATCCTTAACATCTTTACCCAGAATTAATTCTAACCTAAGCATCACATTTCTGCATTTTTAGAGAAAAGGGTACTTCTCTAGATGTTGGAACCTAAAAATAGGCATCCCATCAGTGGATGAATTAAAAATAGATGGCCCACTTGGACACATATTTTGGGAGCCCACACATCCTCTGTAGGAATATATAATTCCATCAAGACAAGATTTGGCAAATTCAACAAGGGCTGTATTTCAGTCCCCACCCTCTCCTTGGCCAGGTGCCTTTTAATGGCACAGGCTGCATGAAGGGTGCCTACATCTCCACCTGCCCACTCACCATCAATAATCTAGGTATGCCAATGCATGGAACAGTTTTTAGCAAACTTGGAAGAGAACTTCCTCAATTTATTAAGCACTAGTGACAGAAAACCTATATAAATTATTATACTGTATGGCCAAATTTAGTGTTTTCTCCTGAGACTAGGAATATGGAAAGTGTGAATTTAACAAAGTTGAATCCAGTAGTAGACTTTATTATAATCTTCAATGTTGTTATTTGTCAGGTTTTATTGAAGTTTCAATACCATTTATTTTTTTAAAAAAACAAAAATGCTACCTACCGTACTATAAAAAGGAGTGTCTGTGGTTTATCAAAATTGAAAATTTCTTCTCTTTCTGGGCATAGAATCGCTTCTATATAGGAGTAGTCATGTATCTAGGTTCTAACATATATGTAGTAGAATGTTACAATTATGTCTCAATGAGTTATGTCTCTGTACGTCTCAACTGCTTGGTAATGTGACTTTACTATAGTCTTTGGCTCAGGAGGTGAAATTCACTTCTGACCTCTCTGAATTCTGATTGACCTTCAGACTTGTTTTCACTAATAGAATGTGACAGAAATAATGTCATATGATCTGACATAGGTCTTAAGAGATCTCACAGCTTCTGTTTTCATCTTCTTGAGACATTTCCCTGACATATTTCCTGGAAACAGATCCAGGGACCTGAGCTGAACCCAGCTTACTCATCACCTGACTCTCACCATATGAATAAACCAATACAAGACAGCAGAAGATCTGCTTAATCAACCTATGGGATCAGGAGAAAAAAATACATTACTGTTTTAGGACATGGAGTAATGGGGTGATCTTTCACACAGAAATCATTATTTGATACAGAAAGTAACATTTGTCAAGCAGTTGCACCACTTCTAGTCTGACCCATGAAATCCTCCTATGAGCATTTATTCATAATCACTTCCCTTTCTCGGGAGTTGGAATGGAGATGATTTCTAATAAGACCGAGGAAGCTATACATTGAAGATGGCAAAGCTCTCAGAGACTGGTTCCTGAATCATTGGCCAGGTAAGCACGGATACAAAAGTAAGAATAAACTTCAAGATATTTAAATCACTATAAAGTTTGATTTCTATTTACTATGGAAGTTAGTCTATAATAATAATTCAACAATAATACCACTGGCATGGTGTTTGACATTTGGTTAGCTAATATCTAGGTTCTGAAGCATTTTATTTTTGAGCAAAGACTTTCTTGTGAAAAAAATAAATGAATTCATACATAAGATGATTCATATATATATATTATATATACGTATAAATCACATTTGTGATATAAATTAGTCGGGTTTTTTACACCAAAACATATTAGAAAAATAAAGAAAAATTCAGAGGACGAAAACACTTATCTATTATTCTAATACTAGGATTTTGGCATGTTTCATTCCTTACATATATATGACTTTTTAAAATTTAAATTTATTCAACTTTTTTCTACCAAACATTATTGTATTACATGCCATTTCCAAACACAGCTCTCTAATATGGCTGTATCACACTCCATCTAGTGGACACAGCAGAACATTTCTTATGCTTTTATTTTTAAATTGGTAATTTAAGTTCCAAACATTAAGTGTTGTATTATAGAATACTATAATACTTTTTAAGACTGAATATTTTTGTAAATACAGGGTTTCTGTTTTCATATCATTCCTTTATTTGCTACCTTTATTTATATTCAATGATTTAATTATGCTTAAACAATTCTTAAAATTATTTAGTAGCCTATACATATTAAATTGTTTGATTTAAGCTAAGTTGTGTCAATAATATTAGTGCAGGGTTGGATTCCTCAGTATCAAACCTGCAGTCTTCCCTCGATTTTCATTACATAGGAGATCATGATGATCATAGTTTGTTCTAAAATGTATTTACATTTTTTTCTACCTGTCTCACCACAGGTAGAATTTTTATATTCAACCTTCAATGTCACTAATCACTTATCTCACAAGAACCAAGGACATCTTGAGTTTACTCTATACTGTATTCTTAACCCCAGAAACAAATCATTTAATGTAACACAAACAGAAGATACCCACCTATCACCTTAAAACTGATTTTTCCTTTTTCTTCATTTGCCTAAGGTAACCCAGATATCTTGATAGACACTTGAAATACAACATTTAAAAGTCACTGTTATAGTATGGATGTGGGTTGTCCACCAAAAGCTCATGCATGAGACAATGCAAGAAGTTTCGGAGAAGAAATGATTGGTTTGTGAGAGTCTAAACCCAGTCAGTGAATTAATCACCTAATGGGCTTGAAGGCAGGTGGGCTGTGGCTGAAGAACTTGGGGCCTTGTGGGCGTGGTTTTGGTGTATACATTTGTATCTGTTGCATAGGGTCTCTTTCTCTGCTTTCTGATCATCATATGAGCTGCTTCCATCACATTCTTCCACCATGATGCTCAGCCTCGCCTTGAGCCCCAAGGAATGGGGCCTGCTGTCTGTGTTCAGAGACCTCTGAAACTGTGAGACCCTGAATAAACTTTTCCTCCCTCGCAGTTGTTCTGGTTGGGTCCTTTCAGTCACAGCTGTGAAAAAGCTGACTAAAACAGTCACTTAAATTATATTCCCTGCCAACATACCTTTGTCCACACCTTTCCATATTTTTTAAGATGTCCTTCTCAGCATTCTTCTAATTCTGCAAGCTTACCTGGAACTTCAGTTGGCAATTCAAATTTATTTTTCATAGACTCCTTAAAATAATATATGTTCAAAATTAAGCTATCTTTATTTTTACATCTGTTTCAATTTCAAATTTTTTCATCTCAATAAAATAGTCAGTATCAATAACCCAGTCATTCAAACCAGAAACTAGGGAGTCATGCAAACCATTCTGCTGACAGTGCCATTTAATGTTCTTTTATTGCTTTTTTGTTTGGTTTTGTTCTATATTTCCAGTGTGTTAAAATTTTTATTTTTACAAAACTTTAAAAATTTTAAATTTTAAAAGTTTGGTGAATTTTTCACAAACTAAATGCATATATCTAAGCAGAATTCATTTTAAGAGACAGTACAGGTAGGACCCGACAACCCAATTGCAACCCACTTTCAGTCACTAAACTCTACGTAAGTTTAACTATTATACAATTTTCCATCACTATAAAATGGTTTTTTCCTGATTTTGAATGTACATAAATTTAAAAAGTATTATAAAACCTTGTATATTTAGCTTCTTTCTTTAGTGAATCTTTTGGGAATTTTTAAAATTTTAATTAATTGTCTTTGATTAACAATTGCTACTTACGTTAATTCTGCTGTACCTCAGCTTCATAAATGGATTGGGTTGTTTTTTACTTTTCTCTCCAAAAGAGTATATACAAACTGTATCATATTTCCTTAACTACTCTAATTAATTCGTTGTTAAAACCTGTTAGTCCTCACTTCATTTTTTTGTTATGGTTTCTAAGTTTTGTCAAAGTTTTTCAAAAAAAGATATTTGTGCTTACCTGGATTTAGGACTATTTCATTATATTATCTCTTCTTACGTATTTTCTGAGGAATCTTTTCCAAAACATTTATTCTTTTCATCTACATTTTCAGAATTTTGGCTTAAAGTTGTTCACAACATTCTCTTGTGTTTTTCTTATGTACTGATAACTACTTTATTTCCCCTCTGATATTAGTTTCCTCTTCTGTTTATTTGTTTCTGATCTTACTATTTGTCAATTTAATGAATTTTGGAAATAAAAACAATTTTTGGTATTTTGACTTTCCTTAAAGTAATTTTCTCTATATTACTGTTTTCTGTTTTCATTTCATAGTATACTTTTTCTCCCATT
The DNA here is from genome assembly GCA_020662805.1 of Glaucomys volans. Taxonomy (NCBI): domain Eukaryota; kingdom Metazoa; phylum Chordata; class Mammalia; order Rodentia; family Sciuridae; genus Glaucomys; species Glaucomys volans. The sequence continues at coordinate 536,073 of JAJEJO010049589.1, forward strand.
GTTAATTTGCTTATTTTTTTCTCTACCTTTCTGTAATGGAAGCTTCAGCAATTGATGTTTTAACCTACACTTTTTTAAATATCTTCATTTGGTATTTTTTTTTATTATTTACTTATTGATTCATTGAACACAAATGGAGTACAGCTATTGTTTCAAGGGTTGTACACAAAGTAGAGTCACACCATCTGTACTTTCTTGCATGTACACAGGGCAATGATATCTGTCACACACTCTGTTATTGATTTTACTCCCCACCCGCCCCCACCCCTCCCTTCCCTCTATGCTAGCTA